>PVJX010018181.1:0-37025 GCA_004027295.1 Dolichotis patagonum
ATTAAGGAAAATTTCCCAAGCATAGAAAAAGGAAAAGATATGCAGATGTATGAAGCATACAGAACTCCAGCCACCTACAACCCAAACAGAGCTACACCCAGACACATAATAATCAAGATCCCAGAAATTCAATATAAGAACAGAATATTAAAAGCCATCAGAGAAAAGAAACAGATCACCTATAAAGGAAAACCCATCAAAATCACAGCAGACTTTTCAACACAGACCATTAGATCAAGAAGAGCTTGGAGTGAAGTAATTCAAGCCCTGAAGGAGAACAACCTCCAGCCCAGATTGATGTATCCTGCAGAACTCTCTCTAGAAATTAATGGAGAAGCAAGATGGTTCCATGATAAAGAGGAACTGAGAGAATTTGTGACCACCAATCCAACTCTACAAAAAGTACTGAAGGACATTTTAGAGAGAAAGAAAAAGAATACGAGCATTTCAGGAACAGTGGCAGAGAGGCCTCAGTGAACAGGGCAGACAGTGGAGTGGAACAAAAAAATAAACAACCAATGGCAGAAAAACAGAATAGCAGAAATGAGGCAGAGAGGATTGGCTGTAATCTCTAGAGTAGATCAGGAGATAGGGTCCATTGAGATGCTCTATATGGGGAGGCAGTGGGACCCAAAACAAGCAGTGCACTCTATGGGAGTGAAAGGGGAGGAATTGTCTAAAAAAGGGAGGCAGAGGATACTGTTAATTGGGTAACAAGATTTAAAATTTACATTATTCTCATCACTCTGCTGGGATGGATTACATGCTGTTCCAATTTGTCTACTTACACTAGACTTGACATGGTCAGCTATCCCAAAAATAAGAGGATATATTATGGTAATCATCCCTAATTTCCTATCAACTTAATCTTAAACCCTTTATAACTTATACTGTCTTATTATGACTGATCTTATTTGAATCTGGGTTGTTAGATTGCTCCTTTGTATTGACTGATTTTATTTAAATCTGTTATGATTGATAGCATCAAGTCTAAGAATACAGGCAACTACAGGGAAGATGACAAGATTCACTAAGATACCCACTCTGGTTTGATTATTACTTGCTTTTGAATTCTTATAATGGCTCCAATGCTTTGTTTTTATTAATGTTGTTATGTACTGCTGAGACATCATGGTAACCATTGTAGATCACCTTGTATTGCAGTTATATATGACTTTTTTGCTTCATGCTTTTCTAGGAATTGTTTTGTTTTATCTTGCTTTGTTTTGTTTTTACCTCTAATACAGAAAGGATAGATACACATGTAGAAACTCATGCATGTGTAGAGCTTACAAACAGTTTACGAGAACCAACTATATAACGCATGTTGAAATGAACAGCTACTTTGAAGAAAAAGAGACACTACAGTACACAGTGCTGATTCCATAATGTCATGATGTGTAATCCAGAAAAATTATCATTCTTTGTTCAAAGTGATTTTAGCTTGTTTTGTTTTGTTTAAGTTCAACACACATGAAGGTATGGACAGCTGTTTTGAGGAGAATGAGAGACACTATGACAGCCATTCTTGGCTTCCCTATTGTCTGGTCTTGAAGACCTGAAACTCCCTCCTTGTCCTGCTCAGATCAATTCCATACTATGTTGTTTCACGTGAATTCCCTGTATGTGACAATATGGACAACTATTTGGAAGAAAACCAGAGTCAGTATGATAGAGAGTGAATATCTCCGATTGTCTAGTTTTGGAATTTATGTCCCTTACATTGCTTTCTTGTGATCTGCTTTGTTCTGTTTTGTTGTGTTTAATTTTACCCTTTCGATATAATTGAATGTATATTTGAGTGGGTAAGATGGATGACCATATTGCTGTGTTTTTTTTTGTCAGATCGTGGAACAGAACTGTTAACAGTCTCACTGTTTTAATGTCTACTTTATATGTTTTAACTTTATAATTTGAACAACTATTTCCAAGAAGTCAGTATGTAATTTGTCAAGTAATAATCTCTTAGGTTTTTTTTTGTTGTTGTTTTCCTGTTTTCCTTGGAATTCTGTATTATTGCTACCCTTTATTCTGTTTTTTTTTTTGTTTTTTTTCTTTCTTCTCTTTAAATAAAAAAAGTGAAAATTTATTTTATTAAAAAAAATTTTACTTATGACCAGCTGCTACCTTGCTGCAGATCTTTCCCTACTCTGCTCCCAAGATGATGGCCATTTGCTGTGATTAGATGGCTGTTTCCTCCTTCTACTATGGAGCTTTGGCAGTGAAGGAACCTGGGACTGTTCTGCTGCTGGGGTTTTCCAAGAACCCTACACCTGAATCACCAACTGCTGGTTCTGTGGGGCCTCTTGGGAAACAGTGCCCTACCATGCTGGCTCTGCTCCACTGCACACTGGGCATACTTTCTGGAAATCGGTGTAGCAAGGAATAAATTCATGGTCATATTCTCATGTGTGCTTGTATGTGGCACAGCTGCCTACACTTGGCATATATTTTATCACAATGTGAAAATGAGAATGGTATGTTTAATAAAAAGTAACAAAAGTTTATTGAATGCCTAACACAGATTTTCTATTTATCCTGATTTCTTAAAGTTTAAGTCCACTTCTTATGAACACCTGAAAAAAAACCCTAGATATTTCCTTTCTTAGTCTCCCTGGAATGTAATTTATGGGCAGATGATTAATTGTGTTCTAATAGATGCCCCTGCCACAGAATGTTAGGTGAAAAGCTAGTGAATAGGCAGGGACCATGAGGAATCTGTTTTGGATGTAGATGACAATGGTAGCAAAACTGACCAAATGTGTTACCTAGAGACCACTGTGGAGGATGTAGTTTGTAAGGAAGTATATTGTGTCAGTTCTATCGGAAGTATTTCCAGACCAATGACATCAGTGCTTTTGCTGTTGACTTCTTTGCATCTTTGGCTGATTTGTTGGTCCTTATTATCCAGTGATGTCTGAAGTTTCTGGGAAAATCAGAATTACATCTAAAGCCTGGCTGAGCTCCGATCAGAAAATAATAACAGTAGTCCTTAGCACTTTAAAGCAAATTATACTTTCTTAAGCCAATAATTCTTTTTCTTTTGAAAGAGAACCTTTGTCTTCCTTCTGGCCTGTGGAAAGATGAAAAGCCTTAAAATAGCTCATTTCAGGATTTTTATCAAATGAGTAGTAAAAATACTGACGCTGGTCTGAACAGTCTTAAATGCACAAATCAGATACTATATATTCAGCTTACACTCAAGTGTTCCAGTTCCTTGTAAGTGGGCATTTTGGCTGCATGGTCAGGTAGGGTGAGGTGGAGCCATTCAAAGTACATTCATCAGGAATGAAGTTCTCTCAGTGTGATCTGCAGGAAGTGGAGGGAAGTGACACTCACAAGATGTAGAACTTGAAATTTTGTCTATATTTTATTGAAGTAGAGATACTTAGAGGCATGGATACATTTTAATTCATAAGGTATAGCAATAAGTATGGTTATAAGATCAGGAATTTGAAATAAACCCAATTTAAAGCAAGGAATGAAGCTTTAGAGAATGGGCCTCTAGGAAAGTGTCTGACAATATTATATCCCATGTGAATGCTAACCAAAACACTTTTCCTGTAATAAATTAATTTGAATAGGAAACTCCACAAACTAGAATATCAAAATGGAAAATATAAATAGAAAAATGTACCTAACCTCATTAATTAGGAAAAATGTACATTAAAACTCCCAAGAATTCCCACTAAACACCTAAATTTCAGAATGACTAAATTTAGAAGATGGAATATTTTCTAAGTGTTAGTTCTCACATGTTGGCAGTATGGGAGCAGCAAGGGCTTTCTACCTCTACTAGTTGAAATATAAATTAAAAATTTCTACTTTGAAAATTGTTTGGCAGTATTTACTAAAATTTAGCTTGTGTATATTCTTTGATTCAGCAATTTGGTTCCTACTTACATATTTAAAACAATTATATCTATATGTGAATCAGAATCTTAAGTGTATATGAAAAGTCATAAAAACTAAAATTTGGAAAAAACCCAAAATATATATTAATTAGAATGTGTGAATAAATTGTAAATGCAGATAATTAAATTTTATAGGGAATGAAAATGCAGAAATAATTGCTACATTTAACAAAATGAATTATTTCACAAACATAATACATAGTAAGTAAAGCCAGATACACAAGAAAACACATGCAGGCACTCATTCATGTGAAGTTCAAATACAAGCAAAATTAACATGGTGAGATACAGATTCAGGAAAGAAAGGAAACTGGGAAGAGCGGGCTGCCTGTGTTGTTGGTCATGCTCTGGTTGTACTTAGAAGACTGCGCTTGTTTTAAAGACAGTACTTTTCTGTGTGATGTATTTCAATGAAATGTTTAGCTAAACAATAAAATGTAAGATATATTTGATGGTAGAACATAGATTAGTACTTTAAACTGAGCAAGCATTAATGACAACAATGGATTGAAAAACATCAAATATCCAAAATTATAAATAGTATTATTTAGTTCACCATGATAATAATGGTAACAAAGCACGCTGGTCATCTTTGTTGCTGAAACTCCAATACATTTTCAGTGAATTCAGCTTTGGTTTACAAATGTGGGGCTTACTTTGACTTGCAACTCTTATACTCCTCTGTGAGTCAGGGATCAGGTTAAGTCTGGGAGGCTTATGAAGAATAATACCGTCTTAAGACAGAAGTTTGAGCTGACAGCCTGCATGACCACCAGCTCTAGTATCTAGGTTTCTTGAAGGCTACTCATACAGTTCTTCATCTAGAATTGCTGGCTACTCTTTATAATGTAATTAAAGTCAGAGAAATTTGTTACTCATTGGACATGTGAAATGCTTTGTCACCTTTAATATCCAACTACAGACATCCAAATAGAGGTGCCCCTGAGAGGGAGGCATTCTGTGGCCTGAACCTGGGTCTGTTAGCAGTAAGGATGTCAGGAGGGCCAGAGTGGATGACCTTTGCCCTCCAGCCTGTGGTCCTAACTTCTCAAGAGTGGTGGAAATGAAGCAATTAAAGAACAATTTGGAAAATAATGAAAAATTCTTAAGATGATTCATTCATAAAAAATTCCCTAGTGTTGCTTTCTATTTCACTTGTTTCTCAGAAGTGTACTCTTATTCACATTTTATTAGCCTTTTCAGATGTTTCTCTAACAATAAAACTGAGCCTACATATGCTGACTGAGAACTTAGTGAAGAGAGATGGGGTCCTATATCTGAAAATTGGGTGCTGATATATTTGATCTTGGATATATTTTTGTTCTCTCACTTTTTCTGTAACATATAAATTGCTGTTGTAATACTTCAACTGTGTTTTAAGTGAAAGTAAGAATTATCTTGCTTGGCAAAAGTATTTTAAATTTCCTGAGGCAATAACTAGAAACAAAGACATTTAAAATGGTTTCACCTTGCTGGAATTTATCAAACAAAAGAATTGTCATCCTGAACACTATAGTTAATTCTTTTCTCCCATGGAAAGTCCCTCATGCCTTTACTTTTTTTGTGCAGCAACATTAAACTTAAGCCTACATGGAATTAAAGCTATTTTAATTAAGCATATAGCTTAATACTTAGTAACCTTAAATTTAAAGATGGTAAAGCATTTTATCATGGTCACTGAATTAAGCACTACTGGGGCTTTTGCAGACATGATTAGAAAGGGCAACTGTCTAATTATTCCAGATGTAAAGGTACAAGATCTGCTGTATCCACCCAAGAGCTAGGGCCTCTGAAAAAGCTTTCTTTCCTGGAAATGTGTTTGGAAAGTCACTGAGCCAAAAAGAATCACTTACAGTGTTAGAGTAGAATTTTATATTTAAACATTCATTCAACAAATACATATTGTTTACTTACTCTAATCCATTCTTCTAAGCACTGAAGAAGCAATAAAGGCAGTCATCATTCTTACAGACTCCGAGATATCAGGGTAGGAGAGCAAACAAGCAGGCTGTGTTTGTGGTTAGAATGGATTAGTAGTTCAAATAAAATAACCCACTGAATTGAGCAAAAAAATGAACACACACAAAAAAGGAAGACGGAGAAGATATCAGGATAGGAAAGTGAAAATGGTGGGGCAGGCACAGAGGAGAGTAGGGATTCTTGGCAGTGAGTCTCATGGTTATGGCTGAGCTCAACCCTCACCCTCCTTGCTCAGGGACGTTTACTGATTCTCAACAGGTGACTGAAAGGGAGAATTTTGATAGTTTCATAGGCTGGGGACACAGAAATTAGACAAAGAGTTGAATAACCCCATTAGTGACCTTCATCTGAAGAAGATACAGTAGTTTTTCTCTAGAACTGTAGGAGTACATTCTTTTCAAGAACATGTTAAATATTTACAAAAATAGGTTATATATGGCCTCAAAGAACTCCCAACATATTTGAAAGGATTGAAAGCACACAGAACACAATGTCTCTGTATGAAATTATGTTGGAAATCAATAGTAAAATGACAACTAAAACATCACATATGCTTTCTAGAGATACATCTTTAGCTAATTTATGGGCAAAAAACCAAAGATAATGGAAATTAGAAAATTTTTGGAAGTAATGAAAATAAAACATCAAAAATTTTGAGAAACCAGTAGAGCTGTATTTTGAAGGAAATTTATAACTCTCATTGCTTATATTAGAAAACAAAAGTAAAAGCTGAAAAAATCAATGAGCCCAATATCTGTGATAAGAAATTAACAAAGAATGTTGAATTAAACCCAAATAAAATAAAAGAAGGAAATTATATTGGGAACATAAATTATGAGAATCGAAAACATAAACAATGGGCATCAATTATAATCAACAAACTCTTAGTGAAAGTTATCAGAAAAAATAAAGAACACACAAATGGTTAATACTAAGCATATGAAAGAACAAATTTTACAGTGCCTACAGGTATCAAGATTATGATATAGTGTGAACAACTTAATGCTGATGTATCTTAACTTTTTCATAAGTTGGATAAAATGAAACTGCAACTTACCAAAACTAATTATAAGAAGAAACAGATAGGAATAAATAATTCTTTCCGACACTGAAAACTTCAGGCCACTATTTGCTTACAGGATCTTCACTTTGCCTTCTTCTGTTATCAAATACTACCTCAAATCTTTATAAAAACCAATATGGATCTAGACCCAATGTCTTCTTTTGGAAAACTGAGTAACATGCTTTTAATGGTAGTCAAAAAAATAAAAACCTCACTGTTGAAGGCTTAATGAAAAATGCCAAACCATGAGAAACATTTTTTGCCTATAGTATTTATCATTTTATCAATAGGTTTAATTCTTAAAATAGCAATGGAAGTGTTACTTTTCTTTTTAGAAGTAGATGAGGAAAAGATGCTAATAGAGGTTAGTAATTGCTGAAATTAGACTGCCAAATGGATACACACTGAGAGTAACAGAATATGGACCTGAAGTTGAAAGGACTCAAGTTCTTTACTTGTTAGCAGTGACCTTCAGCAACTCACTATACTTCTTTGTTTTGTGTTTGTGAGTCTATTGAGAGGCTTATTACAATATAGTATAGTAGGAATTAAATGCTTGTATGTGAGTGTTTTTATAATTATTACCAGGCTTTTAGTAGGTGCTTTAGATTTTTGTTACTTCAATGAACTGATCAAAAATAATATGTAGATTTGAGTTTTGAGTATTTTCTCATACTTATATCATTCACTTTTAAGGGGTCTGAGTGGTATCCTCTGAAATATAGGAGGTTTCTGGGCTTTTAAAATGATCTCTTAAACCTCACATAACTCCCAGGGAGAGAAATGTTCATCTTCTTTTTAATTCTGACATCAGTGTGGGCACTTAGATGCTAATGTGATAAGAACCTCTGAAATAAATATTTTAAATGGAATTTTACTGCTTTAATAAATGCTTTTCCTGTTGCTCTGATTTCTCACTTTGATTAGCAATACTGGAAAACGCATAGATTAAGTTGTCAAGTCTCATCCATCATCAAAAATGAAGGAAGAAATCAGAATAACAATCTCAAGGCACTTCCGGGAAATATTTTGCTTCTTTAATCATGCCTTTGTGTTGTTTTCTTTTCTAATATCTTCCAAATTTGGTACAAGCATGCTTCAAAAAAAATAGTTGACTAAGTTCAGGATGAGGTAAGAATCACCTACCTTCTCATGGCATTGTTTTGTTCTTTAATGGTACTAAAAGAATTAATGAATACAAAGGTGGATTACCAGTGAAATAGTCACACCAGGTGATTAAACTAGGGAGAATTCTTCAGCTGAATCTTAGGTGTGAAACATGACAATCTAATTTTTCAACTTTTGATTGACAACTGCAAGAGTGTCATTGTTTAACATCCTCATAAAAACCTGAGTAAGATTGTGCTTTCACAGTTCTGGATCACAGTTCAAAATAAATTAGCAACATATTCACACTTACTGTTTCTCTGTATACACATTAGATAAGTAGCAGCAAAACTAAGCAAGTAAACAAAGACCCAGCAAATTTTAGTTAAAGAAATCTGTGCTGATGTCCCAGCTCTGCCACATACATACAAGGGAGACATACTAGCTTCAGTTTCCTCAGAGGTTCTGCTACATGAATACTAGCATTATGAATTAGAAGTATCAGTAAAATGTCTATCCACCTTCCCCTTAGAAAGCTCTTCCCCAATCTGCAATCTTTTAACAATGCTTTGTGCCTTAGCAACTAAGTACAACACAAACTTTGAAAATGGGGGACCTTGGAGGAACCTCAGAATGCTCATTTGAAAATGAGCCATTTCTGCAGTTATAGACTACATAAAAAGTAGTATTTAACTCTCCTACAAATTAAATGGAATTCCTCTTATTTTATTTTTTCACTTCACTCTTCCTCCTTTGAGGAAAGGGTAGGAAAATGATTTTGTTTATTGGAATTCCACTTGTTTCATTTGTAAGAGTATTAAGTGTTTCTAAAATTGTATTTCAACATTTATGTAGTCAGTTTTGAGTAAATTAGGCTGAAATTGGATGTCTTTTTTCTTTCCTACCAGTTAAATTTAAAATCATTAGTTGCATTCCAAAGAAACCTGTATGGCTTCTAACTATAGCAATTCACTGGAAACAACAGAGATTCCTTTAATTTAGTGTTGTGCTTTTCTATAATATTCCATTGCTTGTAAGGGTCAAAGAGCTTGAGGTTTTTTTTGTTGGTTCTTGGGGTCTTGAGTATATTAAACAAGTGCTCCACCACTGAGCTACACCCCACTCTAGCCCCTTTTTATTTGTGTTTTGAGACATGATATCACTAAATGGCCCAGACTGGCCTTGAACTTGTGTTTCTTCTGCTGCAGCCTCTGGATTAGCTGACATTACAGGTGTGCAGTGTTGTAAGAGGATTTTACATTTCTTCCAGTACTCTCCTAACATCAACCACTAGCAGTTCTTGAAGGTCAAAGGATTATTATCAGTACACAAAAGTAGTAAAGCTATTCTTTCATCATAAGTTGATGCATAAACAATGTAGCAAAACTCTTATTCAATAAGAAACAAAATATTCACTGATTTATGTGAATTTGAAGACATATTAAAATGTTATGGAACACATTCAAGTTTCATTTTTTTAAAACTTTTAAAATTTTGTGGTATGTGCATGTGTGCACATGCAGGTGCAGTCAGCTCACAATTCTGAACAATGAACAAATCCTGAGGAAGAAGAGTTGGCCAAGAAACACTGATGAATACATTTTACATTTGTGTGATTGCAGACTGAATGTAGAATCTATCTCTCGATAAAGTACAATTCTATTGTGAATTGGCTCATTCATTTTCTTTTTCTCATGCATGTCAACAAATGCCTCTTACTTTCTACTCTTCTGGTCTAGTCTAAAAGATTTTGTTGTTAAATACTCAGCTTTCACACATACTGTACTTACTCAGTGAGTTCTGTGTATTTATGTGAATATACCTGAGTAAGCATATGGAGCAGCAGTGTGGGTTGGGTACCTTAGGCCAGTACCACCTATTTAAAAAAAGGGAAGAAATTCTAGAAAAATATAGAAAACTACTTTTTAACATCAGCTAACAAGATGGCAGGCTAGTCAAGAATAATGAGGTTCCAAAGCTAAGTGAAAATGGGAAAAGAGGGAAGTTAGGCGATAAAAGCAGGATTTTTATTTTGAGGGCATTTGACAACGTCAATGAATTGGAGTCGCAGTGTCTCAGGATACAGATGTGAAAAGAAATAAAATTAGTGGTCATTCATAGTAATACACAGCACTTCTCTGTGCACCCAACACCAGAAGCATATACCAAACCTGTAATCCCCAAAGTACATATCTTCAGTGCAAGGTGAAATAAATATACTCATCCCATGCATCCCTGGGGTAATCACTGAAATTGCTGAATTTCTCCCTGAGAATGAATTCCTAAAGAGTTCTGAATAGATTTAAAAACTAGGTTCATGCTACCGAGGTGGCCTGAAAAGCAGTGAGTACTCAATTGGTTTAATAGCATTCTGTGCTAGTAACCAGTTACTGTCATCCATAGTGTAGGCTTCAAAAATTCTACACAGGTGCTTAGCAGGAATATGAGCTCTCATTTGAAAATCACAAAAGGCTTGACATGACCCCAGGAGAGAAGATCAGCAGAAACAACAGAAATCAACATGAAACCTGCAAAGGCTTTTCATGTTGGCATTATCAGACACATAACATATAAAATAGAATATTTAATATGTTTAAATACATGAACAACATGATATAAAAGTAATACAAACAAGAGACCCTAAGTGAGGTAAAACAGATTTTAAAATGATCTAATCTTTCTAGAAATAAAAATTAGTTTAAAGTAAAAATCCAATAGACAGCTTTGACAATTCCATATATATGTATATACATGTGTGTGCACATTTATGCATATATATGTATATATATATATATATGGAAAGGTATTAACATGGAAGACATTGGAAGATATTAAAGTCAGTATAGAAAGATGAAGATATGGAAAATTTGAAAGGGAGGTTAAAACACATGAAATATAAAATGAAAAGGTCTAAATATTTCATCACATGGAAGAGAACTATGAGATAAAATAGGTTACAGGAAAATTCTCAAGAGCCACCTGTCTGAGATGGATGGAAGACTTACAAAGCCTCTCAAATATCAACAAGACAAATCCATGACTAGATATGTAATAATAAACTATAAGATAAAAAACAAAACAAAGAGTATGCAAATGAGAGAAAAACTACCTTTAACTGAGAGTCAACCAGACCAATATATTTCTCTCACAATAAAAGTAGAAGAAGCACATGATATCACCAGTGAATTGAGAAGAAAGGCTACAAATGTGAGTCTTCAATTTGGTACATAATAAAAATTTCTATCAAGTACTAGACAAAATAAAATATATGGAGACAGAAGTATTGGAGCATTTGCAACCAATACAGGGTAGCTTCCAGAAGGCAAATTATCTTAGCTGCAGAAACTACATGTAAGAAGGAATGATAAAGAAAGATAATAAAATTCAAACCAAATGCTGACTTTATAAAATAAAAACAACAATTTTGGGGAGTTTAAAAAACCACATAATACTAAAATATACAATAAAAAGACAAATGGAAGACTGAAATATTATTATTATTATCATTAGGCAAAATATACTGTAAAATACGAAGTGTTACTGGGGATAAAAATATATTATATGATAAAAATCTTAACCAAGCAAATATAATAATCAGGGCCCCTCTGCAACTACCACATAGCCTAGAAACTATACAAAATGAGAACTGATCAAATACAAATATTAACAAAACAATAATACAAGGGAGATTTAAATACAGACCTGTTGATTGTTAAGTAATTATTAGAATAAATAGACAAATGCATCATGATGATACAGAGTGTTGGAACTATATAACTATAAACTTCTTTTAGAGCACACAAAAATATTTAAAAATATAATGACATTTTCAATCAAAGGATTTTACATCCATTTCATTCCCTAACTGCAATATAATGAACATGAACATATAAATAAGTATAAAAGAAATTTTAAAATCCCCCAAAATATTTCATTTAAACATGAATTTAGCAAAATTTCAAGATACAAAATCAATGAATAAGCTGAGCATTATCACATCAATAACAATATATCCAAAAAAGGAAATCAATAAAACAAGCCCACTATAAAAGCTGCAAAAAGAACAAAACACTTAGGAGTAAATGTAACCAATGTAAGAGATCTAGTCATTGAAATATATAAACCATAGTTTAATATATTAAAGAAGACATGAATAAATGGAAAATATTTTGCATTTGTGGATATGAAGAATTGATATTGTAAAAATATCCACACAACTCAAAATGATGTACACATTCATTTCAAACCCTATCAAAATTTCAATGGCATTTCCTCTAAAATTAGAAAAAGTAATTCTAAAATTAGCATGAAGCCACAATAGATGAACAGATAAAGCAATATAGAAAAACAATGAAGTTGGAAGCATAACTTTTTTTGTTTTGCAAATGCAAATTCATGGTAATCTAATCCATATGGTACTGAAATAAAGATGACACATAGACCAATGGAACAGAACAGAGAGTTGAGAAATAAACAAATATGCTTAACCAGTTTTCAATAATCCACAAAGAAAACACAATGGGGAAAGTACAGTCTATTTGAGAAATGGTTTTGGGAAAACTAATATTCACATGCAAGAGAAAGAAACTGAGCTCTTGTTTTATGCTGTATACAACGATCAAATGAAAATGGACTAAATACTGAAACACAAAACCTGAACCTATTAAACTAATTGATAAACATATAAGAAGCATTTCCATAAGATTGGATGTAACTCTAAAAGCGGGAACAACAAGGAAATAAATGGGATAGTATCAAATTTAGAAGCATTTGTACAGCAGAAGAAATGATTATCAACAAAGAGACAACCTGCAGAATCAATGTTACTGAGTAATACATTTGTTAAGAGGTTAAGATCCAAAATATATAAGAAATCAGACAACTCAACAACACGATGCCTCAAATAGCCCAATTTAAAAATAAGTAAAGTCTTAAATAGATATTTTTAAGAATACATATATTAAAAAGTACACAACATCACTAATGATCAAAGAAGTGTAAAATAAAGCTGCAATGGGACACATATTGCATAGCTGTTAGGTTGGCTATTAACAAAAACACAAGGGATGAGGATTTAGCTCAGTGGCACAGGTTCCTGCCTAGCAAGTGTGAGGTTATAAGTTCAATAAAAAAAAAGTGTTGGTGAGAGTGTGAAAGAAAAAGAACCACTGTACACTACTAGAGACTATATAAATTGTCACATCCATTATAGAAAACAGTACAGAAATTCTTCACAAAATTAAAAATAACAGAACCATATGACCCAGCAATCCTTCTTTTAGCCAATACAATCAATATATCACAGAGGTGTTTTCACTCCAAGTTCACTGAAGCATTCTTCATAGAAGCCAAGATAGGAAAACAATCTCTGTGTCCATCAACAAATGAATAGATTAAAAAGGTGAAAAATATTTAATACATAAAATGGAATATTATTCACCTCATAAAAGAAGGAAATATTGCCACTTGAAACAATATGGACAGACCAGAAGATATTATGCTAAATGGAAAGAGAAATATCATATATTCTTATATTGGAATCTAAAAATGTCTCATTTATAAAAGCAAAAAGTAGAATATTGATTATAAAAAGTTGATAGCTGTGAAGAAATGAGAATATAGTCAAAGGTATAAAGTTACAACTTTTAAAATGAAAAAAATCTAGAAATTACAGCATGATTATGATAGTTAGCATTTTATTCGGTATTAAAAATTTGTTAAGAAAATAGATTGCAGGTGCTCCACACACAAAACAAAAATGAGAACATAAAGGAAAACCAATAGGCAACCAAATAAAAGATGCAAAACAAAAGTCAAAGAAATAACTGTGAGATCAAAGATACATTAATTTCTTTGTAGTAATTATGGACAGATGAGAGATTACTATGTACTATATGTTATATATGTACTCATCTCTTGCTGCCACAATCACACTAAGCCCACAACTCCCTTCACAAATCTTACCACAAGCCATATGCTCCTCCCATTGCTCTACAGAAGTTCAAATTTAGAAAGATCACTTTCAGTGTACATTTCTTTTTATGTTTCCAGTCAACGATAGATATAAAACCTGTCCCAGTCTCTGTGGGCTTGACATTATGACTCAAACAATCCAATAGGGGAACAAGGAAAGGGACAATAAAAAATGATCAGGATTCAGAAAAGAAGGCACCCCATGCAGCTACTCCAAGCAATGCATAGTTAGCTCTCCTTGAAGAAACAAGATGGCATCCTAGGTGGTGTCTTGTTCAAGGGGGAAAATTTGGTGAGACAAGACAATAATATTTGCTAACAATAGCAATGGTAAACATTTCAGCGTTGAAATGTTTTGAGGTGATTGGTTCAAAGGAAGTTTGTAATACTCTCCTTGGAAAGAGGTAAAACAGCAGAAGGAGGTATATGACATTTTGTAGGTTGTCTGAACCAGTTAAGGAATGCTGTGTTCAAGCAATGCTCCAGTTATGTAGAGATGAAGTTGCTAGAATCTCTGCAAATTAAGTGAAATGCAACAGTAAAGAGTCTGTGAAGAGAGGAGTCAGCTGACGATTCAGCTTAGGTGGCTTAGGTGACTGACAGACAGCTTGAAATGCACCTTGAGTTTTCTGCAGATGCAACTTTTAAGAATTCTCCTGTTTTAAAATAAATTTAGAAATACATTTATAAGCAATTTGTAAGTTGGAGAATCATATTAGAAAATACTCTGAACTACACAATAACAAGCTATGGCACAATAGAATTATGGGGATTTAAAGAAAATGATTTTTAAATATTTGTATTGCTAAATAAGAAAGTTTCAAAATAAACAGGGTAGGCTGCTAAATTAAGATGAAAAAGAACAATGGGATAAATGCACATTATAGAGGGAAAGAAATGCTAGAGATAGTAGAGTCGGTGAACACAATAGAAAACAAACATAGCAGATCAACAAAGTAAAAGATTTCATTTGGAATGACTAATAAAATCAAAACATGTTTGTCAAAATGCATCAGATACCATCAGAATTTTTTTTGAAAAGAGGCAATTAAAGTGTGACCCTTAATCTTCATATGTCAACTTTACTGGACTGAGGAGCACCTGGAAGGATAAGAAAGCATGTGCTGGGTGTGTCTGGGCAGGCCATGGGGGCATGACCTTGAACACTATAGTGGTCTTTCTGTTCTTTCTCCCTGGCACTGTTCCCTATTCTGCTTCCCTGCAGTCATGAACTGAGCAGTTCTGCTGTTCCAGGTCACTCCCTTGTGATGTTTCTGCCATGGAGCCTACCCTTCATAGACTAAAAATGGGAGCCAATTAAACCTTTTCCCCTGACTAATACACAGAGATTTTTAAAGATAGAAAAACTTGACTGACTTCATAATGATAAATTTCAAAGTTTTAATGAGAGAAGCATGTTTCTAGAAAAAATATATCTAATGAAAATGATTCAGGAAAACCTAACAATCTCTACTGGGTATGTAACAGCAAAAAATCAGAAGAAAAATGAAACATATAATCTCAATGAAAATATTAGGACCAGAAAGTTTTTCATATGAATTCTGCTAGCATTCAAGAAATAAGCAGCTTCAATATTTCAAAATGATTGCATAATAAAGAAGAAATGTGTGCAACACACTTTATGAGGCTAGTATTATTTTAATATGAAACTTGGTCTAGAATTGCACAGACCAATCTCATTTATGAACATTGGTGCAAAAATCATAAAAACAATATGTTAGCAAATGTATTCTGACAATGCATCAAAAGATAATGCATCATGAGTAACTGGGGAGTCTTTCAGCATTGCAAAATCATTTAATTCATCATTAACAGATTCATTGTGGAGGAACGTTTCATGATCACAGTAGACACAGGAAAGAATTTATCAAAATCCAGTACAATAAAATCTGTTATTTAAGCTAAAATCTCTTAGAACTCTAGTAATAGAATGAGTTTCCTCAACTCAGGAAAAGGTACCTATGGAAAAATTATGTCAAACACAACAGCAGTCAGAAAAGATTGAAAGCATTTTTTTATGATCAAGATTAAAACAAGGATGCTAGCCATCACTACTTCCAGTCAGTGTTTTATTGGAAATCAAAGTCTGTTTAGCAAGTCAAAAACCCAACCAATGCAAACCAACAACAGCAAAACAAATTAAGGAATTAAGACTGGAAAAAATAATAAATATATGATTATGTATAGATATTATGATTATGTAAATAAAAACAAAAGATTATGTAAATAAAAAACATAAATTTTTAGAAGTATGAGACACTAACTAGATATAGGAAAATCAATTGTAACTTATTTATTTTTATTTTGAATTTATAAAGGAAAATTGCATAAATGTATCATGTACAACAGGTTGTTGTGAAGTTTGCAGACATTGTACAATGGCTGAAGTAGCTTAGTTAACACATCCATTACTTTACATACTTAATTTTTTTGTTGTTCTGAGAATGCTTAACATGTACCTAATGTGTAGTATTCAAGAATATAGTACATTATTACTAACTATAGTCACCATATTGTAAAACAAATTTTTCTAACCTGTTCCTCCTATCTAACTGTAATTTTTTATCCTTTGGACAACACCTCCTCCCCACTTCACCTCCTGTAACTGTATTCTATCTTTATTAGTTCAGCCTTTTAGAGTCCATATATAAGTGAGATCATTTGTCTTTTTGTGTCAGGATTACTTTGTTTAACACAATGCCCTCTAAGTTTATCTGTGCTGATAAAAATGACAGGTTTCTCTTCATTTTTAAGGCTGAATAATATTTCATAGTCCATATTTACCTCTTTTAAAATCCATTCGCCTGTTTGACATTTAGACAGATTTCACATCTTGGGCATTATGAATCATACTGCAATAAGCATAAAAGAGGAGCTATCTCTTTGATATACTAATTTAATTTCTCCTGGATACCTACCCAAGAGTGGGATTACTAGATCATATGGTAGTTCTAAAATTAATTGTATTTTTATGCACTATGGATAGAAAATTGTATCCAAAAGTAACAAATGACGGTATTTAAAATAGCATTAGAATATAAAGTACTTTAGAATAAATTTAGTTGAAACATAATAATAATAATTTTGTGGGGATAATCATAAAAGTATATGGCTAGATTTGATACCAAATTTAAAGAAATGATACAGCAATATTTAGTACTGAAACACTATATTGATCTACAGATGAATCTTTTGTGTCATTATAAAGTTAATGCAATCTTGACAACATTCCCATCAAGTTCTCTGCTAGATTTTGATGAACTGAACAGTCTTTAAAAATAAGAAAGTCTTCAAGTGGTTAAAACATCCCCAAAGAAAAAGTCAACTCAGATAAAAGAAAACCCAGAGTAAATTAGTCAGCATGACATTCATGCCATGATAGTGAAAAGACCAATGCAATTGAATGAAATGCCACAAAACCTGAGCACATATGGAAACATGATTTTGTTCAAACTGGCACAATAGTTATATGATAAAGGTTTTTCAAAGATGCTGTTGAAGCAATTGGAAATCATATGAAAGTTCAAAAACATTAAAAGTAAAAGGCAAAACTATAAAACTTTTACAAGAGGAAAGGAGATAATATATTGCATTTACATCCAAAGAGTCCTAAAAATTTCATATGTGAGGCACAAAAAAGCACAAATAATAGAAGGAATGCAAATGAATTTCACTACATTAAAATTCAGAACCTCTGTTCATCAATAGATGACTTTAAAACAAAGAGAAACACAATCCACAAAAGCAAAGAAAATATTTGCAACACACAAATCCAACAAAGAGTTTTAATCCAACTCAACAGAGTCAATAATAAAAGGATAATTCAATAGAAAAATACATAAAAGATGCACATAAACATTATACAAAGAAGAAATAGGAATGACAAATAAATGCACAAGAATGTGTTCAGCCTTGCTAGAGATCATAAAAATGAAGGCAATACCAAGTCATTGTGGCTAGTAATTCTAAGTGTTGACAAGGCTGTCGGTAGATGTAGATCCCAAAGGTACATATTACAGGAGGAGGTTGGAAGACTGGAGCAATCTGCATGTGCATAAGGACACATGACCAAGAATGTCCTGGGTCAAAAATTGTGGTGCTTGGAACCCAATGTCTGTGAAATGGTTAGACAAATGTTGGCACATTTACACAGTGGAATACAGGAGAGCAGTTACTCATGAGGGTCTTCAGCTAGTAAGTGACACAATTGGTAATACATGGAGGCTCCTTCCTGTGGGCAGCCAGCATGGCAGAGAGAACAAGCAGACCCATCTCCACTTGCCAGCTCCTGCCACCAGAAGGCTCTTTCCTGTGGGCAGCCAGTGTGGATGGAGAGAACCAGACAGATGTGGCTCTGCATTCTGGCTGCCACCACCAGAAGGTGACTTCCTGTGGGCAGCCAGCAGGAGCAGGAACATGTAGCCAGGTAATCCCCATGCACCTGTAGGCCACAATTAGAGGCCCTTGGTTCCTTCAGACAGCAATCACCCACCAGGAGAATCACACAAACACATACCTGTGTGCCTGCCACACTATCACAGGGATCCCAATGTAGACTCATAGGCTGAGAGAAGCAGCCCCACCTCCACATACATCTGGTCGTTAGGGAAGCCCCAGTGTAGCTGCACAGGTCTGGAGAAGCCCACCTCACACCTTGCTACCTCCCTGTAAATCTGGGGTCAGAGGACCCCAGGTACCTGTCCCACTCACCTATACCACAGAGAGGCAGCCAACATGGGAAGTGCCTGGGACCCCACAACACTGACTTGTTTGGAGAAACCTGAGAAACTGTTAAGATGATGGAGTAAAAGGCAATCTCACACCTTTAGCCCACACAGAAAAATTCTGGGAGATACAGACATGGAAGAAACTGGAAGTCACACACCTGAGATCACTGAGAGGATAGCAAGTGACATAAAGATAAGAATCATTCTTATCAGTAATCAAATAAGAAGTAATATCTCAAGTAAAAGAAGACGTCACAAACATAATGAACGAATCACTGAGCACATCTAAAGAAGGCATAGATAAAACAGAGGAGCATAGAAAAATGATGGAAACCTTGAATGAATATATAAAGGAATTACAATGCATGAAACAGATTTAAAAAGATATCCAGGAAATTAAAAATTCAATTGAAAGCTGGCAAAACCACTTGAAAGAGACTAAAGATAGAATTTCAAACCTTGAAGACAGGATTGCAGCTAGTGATCCTGAAAGGAAAGAACTCTTAAAAATAACACAGAATCAGGAAATAACAACCCAGTAGCTACAAGATGATGCAAAGAAGCATAACTTAAGAATGATAGGTGTAGGTGAAGAAGCAGGGGTCAATACAAATGAAATTAAAAGGATATTCACAGAAGTAATAGAAGAAAACTTTCCAAACATGAGAAATGGATCTGGCATGCAGATAAGTGAGGCATATAGGACTCCAACAAGCCATAACTGAAGTAAATCTACACCCAGACATATAATAATCAAGATCCCAGAAATTCAGCACAAGAACAGAATATTAAATCTGTTAGAGAAAGAAACAGATCACCTATAAAGGAAAACCAATCAGAATACATCAGTGATCACAAAACACATAGAAACTCAACATCACTAGTCATTAAGGAAATATGAATCAAACTCATGCTATCTCCTGACAACCATTTGGATTACTATTAAAATAATAGCAAAAGGACTTCCGGGAACATGGTATAGCAGTAAGTAGCAGAGTAAACAGCGTCTCTGAGAGAAACAGTCCAGATGCTGGAATACAGAATTGTGAGCAAGACAAGAAGGAAGGAAGTGGGTCCCATGAACCCAGGAAGAACCTAAAGTGAGAATTGAAGTCCACAGAGAGAGTAAAAAAGAAAAACCTAAATGAAGAAGGTGGTAGCTGGCAGTGCCTTCCTCCCGGAGCCAGACCTGCTGTGTGAGAGGAGCTGTGGGAACCTGGTGGTGCATGGTTATGGTGACTGTGGTGGCTGGCAAGCCCAGAAGCCCCTACAAAGAGACATGGCAGTGGAGGGGAGAGGCAGACACAGAAGACTGCACTGGCTGGCAGTGAGTTCAGCGGGTTCATTTCTTCCACAGGAGACAGCAATTGGCTAGGAGACATTTTGGGGTTGTACTGGACAAGCCCAGAACCAGAACTGCAGCTGGCTCCTAGCAGGTCCTAGCTGGGAGCAGTCAGTGTAAACTGCTTGGAATGAGCCCCCTGTGCATTTCAACAGCCTGAGGTTGCTGAGGTTCCCCACTAGTAACCAGCCTGGCACACGGCAGCCAGTCCTGCCTCTGCATGTACTGTAACAGCCATGGTGGGTGCTCTGGCCCTGACCTCCTGTGCACACTCTGGCACCATCATCACAGTATGTATTTATCCTATTATCGTATTTATTATGTGTGATAGTATGGACAACTTTTTCAAAGAAAATGAGATATTATAGTAAACATTGTTCATTTCCAATTATCTGATTTTCAAGTTCTGTAATTCATTCTTTTGATCAGCTTTATACTAATTTGTTATATTTGATGTTATTGAGTGTGAAGGTATGGTCAACTATTTTGAAGAAAACGAGATATTATGCTAGTGACTGTTGATACCATGTTGTCTTGTTGTGAAGTCCTGTGTTGCTTGCATTGTTCTGTTCTGATTTGCTTTGTTCTGTTTTGTTTTGCTTTGTTTTATCCTCTAAAATAAAAAAATACAATACACAAAAAATAGTAAAACTGGTAACACATGTAGGAACATAAGGTATAAGAGAATGTGTGTCTTTGTTTTCTTCACTGCAGAAAAAAATGCCCAACAGTCACAATATATGGCAAGAGAGGTTTGTTTTGGCTCACAATTGTTAGAGGCTTCAGTGCACAATTTGATGGCTTTTTGGCAGGGGGATGGGTGAGGGGCATGGCAGAGCAGAACTACTTATGGCATGGCAGTCAAGAAACAGAGAGAGAATCAAAGAAGGAGCTTGGGAGTGAGATAGAGCTTTCCAGGCCACGCCCACTGTGATACACTTCTGACCTGTTTCCTAATAGCATATTTAGCTCTGAACTAACCTACCCATGATTTTCATCTCCATGATCCAATCATGTCCCCAAAGCCCCACCTATTGGTATGTCAGAGCTAGGGAGGTAGAAACCATAAAAATGTGTACAACGAAATTCTATGTATGCAATATGCAAAATTCATGTAAAATAATAACTTTACCTTAGGCATATAAAACCAATGTGGCTAAAGGTGAAAGAAGAGCAAAGGGAATCCACTCTGTCTTGGTTTTCCATCTGGGATCTCAGACTGTCTTCCAGTCAGACATGTGCAACAATGTTAGAGGAAGTTTATCACCCCAACTTGTAATTGCACTTGTCTTCCTAACCTAGAAAAGCAAAGCAAAAGTAAGAACATTAACAAAAACTATAGAAACAAATAATCCTAAATGAAGTGTTAAATGAAACAAATAATCCTAAATATCACAATGAGGACAGACAGAACCAGCTTGTAGTATTCTATCAAGAATTCTTGTCTAGGTGGCTGCCTGGATTCTGCTACTAGCTCTGCCATTAAACATTTTTGAGTAGCATTGTAAAAACCAAAAAACTCTCTGAATCAAATATTCTTAGGTTTTTGAGTTTTAATTATATACCAGGCATTTTAAGCAACACGTCTTGAATTCTTCAAACAATCCTAGAGTCCTTATGTATCATTCCCACTTTGCAGATGAAACAATGAAGTTCAGCAGAATGTTGCAAAGTAAAGGGACTTTCAATCATCAAATATGGAACTCAAGCTCATTCTCTCCAGCTCCAAAGATAGACAAGTCTAAGAACTTTTTTTGGTCTTTTTCTTTTGGGAGTCTTTGAGATAAATCATGATCCCCATGCTTGCTATAGTTCTGAATTATAGAAATTGTGTAAGTGTAGCACATAACACCATCCAATTTCAGTTGTGCTCTATTTGATTCTGCTATGCAATTTCATACAGAACTATAACTAACTAACTTATGTGTTTCTGGCTGTCACTGAAAAGCTTCTCTTTTTTTCTTATTGTGTTAATCATTCTGAATTTGAAGAATCCAGAAAAAATTCTAGTATTTCTAATCAAGAAGGACTTTTATGACATAATTTTGGTGTAGAAAAGTATACTGGAGGACAAACTTTGGTTATGAAAGAGTTGTTATTTTCAGGGCGTTTTAACTTTTAATCAAGAAAGGCCAAAACATTTGAAAATAAGATTTCATTGTTGCAAATTTTATTCAAGTATCTTTTACATTGAAAAGTTAAGGTTTGGAAGGTAGTAAGGAGATATCCACGATTTTGGAGGGCACTGTAGAATGGCATCTTTGTCAAGCAGAATGAGGTAAAAAAAAATTCCATTTATAAGATTTAACTTGGGGTTGTGTCATATGCCCAGGAATGCTCTCATTCACTTTTCACTGGATAGAAAATAGGGTAATCCATCATCTATCTCTGGTAGAGCAATTTATTTCCTAAAAATGCAATGTTTAAAAATATCTAGTTCTACTGCATATCCAATAGATATTTGACCTCCTAAAGGAGCAAGTAACAATTTAACCCAATGGCATACTTGGATCAAAGAGTCAGGACTTAACATCCCAGTTTTGTGATCTCATACAAGTCAGCTCACCTCTCTTGTCTCTTTTTGGGTTTGTGACATGATATGCTTATGCTTTCTTTTCCTGGTTTTCTCCAAGACTATATCTGGAAAATACTTGCAAGATTCTTGCTATGTGAGAAGCACATATGTTGTTGTTTCTATCAGTATCATTATGTATTTTTGTTATTATTGAAATATATCCCCTCTTTCAGGGTGAATGCTGTAAATTCCAATATTAATACCAACAGAGTTCCACAGAATGGTCATAAAGTCTCTTCTGGTTCAGACATTTTTGAGAAAATGGTTTTGGACTATTGTGTGACTCCACATTATACAAAGGGTGATGCCACCAATGTCAGAATCCCGTAACTCAACCACTCCCTGGATTTTTCCACTTCATCCTTTAATATTAGCTTTTGCATGAATTTAAGCAGAATCCTCTGCCGGGCTGTTCCTCTGCTGATGTCATTGCAGTGCTTAGTTGAGTCTCTTTGTCTAGCTGGTGTGATCTAAGCCACATTTCTTTCAGATTGGAGTAAAGGAGTAAAAGATCATTATTATAAAAATATCAGGTTATGTCCATATTTTTATTCTTATTCTTTCTTGAAATAATTTACTTCTCCTCAATAACAAAATGGACTAATTTTAAATTCTGTAAGAAAACAGGTGTTTGACATATTTCAGAAAGAAGAGGTATGGAAGATTTTAATGGCATGCATGTAGATCTACTATATACACATATTTACATACACAAAATACATCTTTCACCTTTTGCATATAGTAGAGAACAGTCATCCTGAAAATAATTATTACCTCCCAAATAATACATGCTTTAAAAAAGGGAAAAAGTGTTTAACAATGAACACATTTCAGCAGTAAAAAATCCCAATGGAGAGGTAGGAGATTGGTAGAGGCAAACCTAAATAGCAAGTTGGTGGTGTTAGCTGTCTGTCAGTCACGGATACCCAGAACACATGCACAGGAAACAGAATCTGGGATGACTATGCAGGTCCCAAACCCTGAACTGGGACCAACCAGAAAAATGCCATTTTCAATTCTTCATTTATATTTGGTGTGAAACTAAGCAGGCCATTGATAGGAGAGTTTAAATCTGATGTCAGACCAAGTGAGTTGATGATACCTCAACTCACTTGGTCACTTGATGATTGACTGTCCCAAATACCTCATTTCCAAGAAGGAGAAGCAGTCTAGGAACTGGATATACAAAGAGCCCTGCCACTGTCTTCCTGGCCACTGTGAACGTTTTCAGTGACCTAGTCTTATTATTCAGAACATGCTTCTTTTCTACCTCACAAAATTAAATCCTCGCTACCTTTTCCATGTGTCTTGTCCAATTCTTTTCTCAGGACACCAATAATTTAGAAAAAAATCTCTTCAGGACTCCAAAGCCAATAACAATGAGAAACTGAGTACAATGGTAAAGACAGAACAAAGAGTGCAATGAAATTCCATTGTGTTCAACAACAATTTCCCAAGTGGCTACAAAGGATACTGAAATAGAATTCTTACTTTCAGAAGAGGTAAGTCCAGAAAAGGAGACAAAAATGTGAAACAAAGTTAAAACATGAAGACTAATGTCAATTTGAGGAAGACATCTACTGTTAAAATTATTACAGATAAACAATCACAGCACAGAGAGGGAAGTGGGAGATTCTACAGTTTGGTGGAGGGAAGGAGGTGAAGTCCCTTGAAATGTGGGTAACTGACTAGTGCGGAGGGATTACAGAAGCATTTTGAGAATTTTTATTTCTGGAGATCAACTTGGTCATGTATACAATGGAAGAAATCAACTAAATGAATTCTAAGGTCAAGTTTAGCTTTAAAACTAGTTCTGCGTAATCAGAGAGGTAAAGTGAGCAAATTAATCACCAGAGAAAGATGTTAATCCAGCAAGAATCCCTATTTCTTAGAACTCCAATCTGAATTTCTTAGCCCTCCTTTTTTAGCTCATATATAAGACTCAAAGACCAAATTAGGTCCCAATTAATACCAGAACATTTTCATTCAAAGAGTCATTATTAGAATCCACTCAGGAAAATACAAACTATGGATTTTGAAGTCAGGCAAACTTGGGTTCAGTTCTTACTTCTGCTATGTATTGGGATAAAAACAGAGACTCAAGGTGAGGTCTCTGCTCCTGCAACATCACAGACTTCCTACATCATCAGTATTGTGGGCAGAACACAGCAATCTGTCTTCCAACAAGCTTTCTGGGTGAGGCTGGTACACCCTAAAGTATGGCAGCCAGTGCATAGCCCTGGATTGGTAACTCATCTTTCCATGTGACAGTGAGAAGAATACTTGATGTATATAGTGCTCGTCCGGTTTTGATAATGTAGTGCTTATTACTTGACACAACATAAGGCCTCACCAGATGATAGCCATTGTTTTTATTTTTTTTTTACTAACAATATTTTTATTTTGTTGCTAATTAACAATTTCAATGAAGAAGTGAGGGCCTTAACTACATTTAATACTAACAAATTCTAAATCAAAGCTTGCTAAATAAATTATATTTTTTTTGAAAGGATCACTTTAGGTAAAGCACATGAGTTACTATCCAGAGATGCTTTCTACAAATCACATGATTAGATGATTGTTGAGACTTTCACTATATTGGTGTGGGGCTCTGAGAAGCACTTACCACATGTATCACCCCATTTGGTTTGTCACCCTTTACTATAACTTAGAGAAAACCCCTTGGAATGGCTGGGGCATTAGGATTCAATGTCATCATTAACTAATCATTTCACTAAGCCAGTGCTGAAACTTAGACAAATCTGTTTTATCATCTGTAAAGCTAGACTCATACTATCTCCCACTGGGTAGCTGATAATCTAGAGATAGACATACAGGTTAATATCCTTTATAAACCAGCCATTTACTGGCACTTTTAAATTCAACTTCTGCAGAATAAGATAATTTATTGTGTGGAACTGCTATTAACTGCAATCTATGACTTTTGGAAACTATTCTAAGAAAATAATTAGACATGTAACAAAGGTTCATACAAGAAGTGCTTATTATCACTATTTGCAATAAGAAAAAATGGAACTAACAAAGAATGACAGTGTTATGATTATATGCATGATATATGTTACAAAATTTTAATATTTAATAAAGTTAAACTTTTCATAGTGGAGTACTGCTTAAAAGCAATCAATGATACAGTCAGAATGCTTGCAGCTATAGGATATATAATGAAATGAACACTTTATGTAAATGCACCAATATCAGTCTTCCAGATACAGCAAGGAAATAGAGTAAAACACGTTCTTTGATGAGTTTAGCCAGGCTCTGTCTTTGGCATCTGCATATTCTAGCACTGCTTTTGTGTAGAGGAAAGCAGTGGGTATTGATTATGTGCTCAGCAGAAGTGAGTATGGAGAAGTATACTTTATATTTTGCTGCAGTTTTTGAGTTTTCTAAACTGAACATATTTTTATATTGTAATTAAAAGAAACAATCAGGGACCCCAGAGAGATGTCAACCATTAAGTACTTAGCAGTAGTCTTGTACATGGAGGAAGCCTCTTTCCATTCAGCAATTGAGCAACTAAGGCAGAGCACAGGTTACCCATTTTGTTTGACCCTTCCATACTTTGCAAATCCAAAATGTCCCCGTAGAGGTGGCTTCGGGCAAGGCGATCCTTTTGTAGGTAGAAATAAAGTGAAACTTTGCCTTCTGTGTGGCTTCCTCTTGTTGCAGTGTTATTCATCAAGAGAGTCTGTTAGAATGGCCCTTCAGGAGGGAAGAAAAAAACAGAACAATGCTACTTGCTTTTTAAACACAATGAGTCATCTGAGGCAGAATAGGACATGGCACACTGGCTGGGGAAGCAAACCAGGACCTGTTAATTACAAAGCCCGAGGACACATGGGCAGAGCAGTTCCCAAAGGCTTGCACTGGATTTCTCAGAGAACTCAAGCTGGTTTTTCATAGGACAGCCTGCACCAGCACCAGCCTGAGAAGGGGGAAATACAAAAGGTAGTCAGCATTCAATTTCCTGGCTACTGTGTTCTCTTTTTGTAGCCTGTTCTTGTCCTGTAGAGTGTACATATTGTCCTATATTTACTTGGCCCAAATACATTTTCTAAACTCTATTTTTCCCTACCTTTGATAAATGTTAAGCCTTACTACCATTTATGCTTGTCTTGGCCAATTCTTTGTTCATTACAAAATGAATCTAGGCATCACCTCTAGAAGGATGCTGTAGCACCACAAAACCTGGTAACACATCTAAGCACATTAATTTTTAGTACCCGTAGACTTCTGAATGAATATCCCGAGCAATCATTTGAAAAAAGTATTTAAAATTTCAAAAATAAAAATGGCAACTTTTATTAAAAAGTATCACTCATATCAGTCATACAAAAAGCAGTCATACAAAAATGAACTTATTTCTATGTTTGCTGGAAATTGTTTAATGTTCACTCTGGGCATGTTTGTTTTAAGGCAATGGGCATAATGAAATAACCATAATTTCTAGTGAAGAAATTTTTTATTTAAATTTTATCTCTTTTACTAAGGATACTGATCATTTACTTGTTCTTGTACCTCAATTTTGTCATGAATAAAATAAAAATATTTAATTCCTGTTTCACAGAGGAATTTTGAGAATAACTATTCTGAGAATAAACTATTAGTTTATTGTGCATGTTGAGTATCTAAAACAAATATAGTACATACTAATTATCAAACATGTAGCTGTGAAAGTTTCATTTTTATTGCGAGAAATATTCCAAGATGTATCTAGTCATAGAAGGGCCCTAGTAAGCCACAAGAGAAACAGCTGCAAGAAAATTCAAAATGAAAGTTTCATCGCCTCTGGTGACCACGCACCTGAATCAAGACATCCCAGGTACCGGGCTAGGGCTACTTGGGGTTATACACTGAGCTCTGGGTTTAGGAAATTTGGGAAGGATGATTGTGCAGAAAAGGATGAAGAGGGGTCTCCTGATAGGTGGAACTAAGTTCTGTTCTTCTAAATCGTTTCAGTTTTCGAAACAGTATCATCCATCCAAGGTTGAGTTAAGTTTTATTTTCCTAAGTTAGGCTTTTATCTCTCAGAAGTCGGTGTCCTCTCTGCCTGGAGCGGGGGATGTGCTGCATTCTGTCCTGCAAGCTGTATGTTTTGGCCACATTCTCCAGCCTTCACCAAACTGATTTGCTTGAGTATACTATGTTCCCCTTCATCCCCTACCCAGCTGCCAGCTCCCCAGGCTCCTGGAGAAACTGGCTGCATCACAGAGCCACTCAGTCACAGATTACTTCCTGCGCCCCCGACTGCTGGAGGGAGGATTCATGACCCGCTCCGCGCTCTCCCCTGGTGGAACTGCCCGGGTGCTTTGGTGTTGGGATGGTGAGAGGAATGTGTCGGTACATATTGGTTATCCCTGCACCCTGGGAAGCTGAAGCAGGAGAAATGCAAATGCAGACCCAGCCTGGGAAACTTGGCAATTTAGTGAGAGCCTATCTCAAAATAAAACAAGAAAGCATGAGGATGTAGCTGAATGTGAAAACCCTGAGCTCAATCCCTATTCTGATGGAGGAAAGAACAGGTTTTTATAAAAGTACCATGGGAAGTCTTTCTTGGAGAGATGCAGGCATATTGGCCAGATTGCCACCTAATCAGTGAGACCAGATGTTTCACCTGGACCAAATTTGTGAAAACAGTCACAATCTTTGGATACCTGGTATAATTTCAGTCATATAAATTACTATGTTATGTTTTATTCTATTTTAGTTTATTATAACTAATGTACATTTCTCAAAAAAGTGTGCTTTTAGTTATAGTAGTTTTAAACAACCAAGCTTGAGTAACATGCATAATCTGGAAGGAGGAATATATGGATGATAGTGCTCGAACCTAACACTGTAAAGCAATCCAGGCTGGAAATTTCCCATGATTAATAACAAAATGTGGAGGCTACACCTGAGTTGGTCTTCTGGTCAGTTGGAAGTGGAAAGCAGCCCTTTGTATCCTTGTTTAAAATGTAGAGCTAAGAAGGTGATTTGTAATTCTCTGGCCAGAGTATTCTAACCAGGGCCCTTTTGAGACTGAAGGCAATTATTGCCTAAATTTAGGGTCTGTATTTGCCACATGGTGTAAATAAGTCACAAGGCTCTGCCTGCAAGTGACCTCAGTAATGTCCTAGACAGACACTGTACCCAGCTGTGTCCCTCCACCAATTCAAAAAATATTTGCTCTCTGCAAAGCACTCAGACCCATTACCAGCTCAACCAAGTTCATCTCTATGGTGCTCCCTCCATCAGCCTGATAATGACTGCTGCTTATCGCTGACCCCTGTTTGACATTCAGATTGTGTTTGTCTTACTCACGAGGCTCAAACTTTTATTTTGTCCTTGCTCTGCAGGTTTTTATCTTACTTTTCTCAACATGCCTTCCTCCTCCTTCCCTTCATTTTGATGGACTTCCTTCCTGCACCCCGCATGGCAAACTCTCTTATTTCCCACTTGTTTGAAATACTGCTGCTGGCAGGAAGCCTTCTCTCTTGCCCCTGATTCTAGCTCATGTCTTTCTCATTCCACTGGGTTTATCCCAAGTCACTCATGCAGGTGACCTGGGCTCATTAGCTCTGAAGCAGATGTCACACACTCTATACAGGGCTCCTCACTGCCTGGCTTTCTGGAGACCCTAAAATCTAAGCATTTTAAGATGTCAGTTCCAGTTAGACTTCTGAAGCTTGGAAAAACAGCAGGATATGCTGTATTGAAACGTATCAAGGACCACAGAGCCCAGAGACTGACAGAGCAGCACTTGGTCTAGGCAGCTGCTAGATCCCAGTGCAAAGATACTCTGTTGCAGTTTTGGTCTTCATTAGGAGATTTATTAAATTCTAGGCAAGGAGCAGGTGGGAGCCAGCTGACTGGGTGTAATTATCATTCCGTCTGCTTTCTAACCCCATTCCTGCATTAACTGTGGGCTTACTCACAATTACATGCAGATTCTCGGTTCTGTGACATCTAGCCCAGCACGTATGTTGCAAAATGAGCACCACCATCTACATGCTATCTTGGATTTTGTTTATTTAATAGCTTATCCTTTTTATGATTCTACAGATTTCATAATTATGTCTTAGTAATAAATTTAATACTCACATGTGAATATCTGTGTAAATCCACTGTTTTACTTATTATTTTATTTGGTTCCAAATCTTCTACAGTATGTGTATAATTCAGACAACTGAAATCAGGAACATTCAATCTTATTCATTTTTAAATGTATATTAGTTAAAGAGAGCAGTGGGCTTTATTTTGGCATATTTGTTCATGCATTTAACATAATCTCGTAATTTCCCCCATTATCCCTCTTTCCTCCTCCATCAATTATCACTTCTACATCTCTAATCATCTTTTTTCATGTTATTTCTTTAAACATTTTTTTTTGCTGGATTCTTCATATGAAAGAAGATGTGGTATTTGATTTTTTGAATCTAGTTTATTTCACTAAGTTTGATGGTCCCCAGTTCCACCTGTTTTCTTGCAAATTACATGGTTTAATCTTTATAGCACATTATTTTTTATCCATTCATCTGTTGATGAGCATCAAGGCTAGTTTCATTGCTTAGCTATTTTGAATTGCACTGCAGTGAATAGGAGTGTGCAGGGATTGCTCTAGTGTGCTGATATAATTCTTTCATGAACATACTGAGGGATAGTACAGGTGGATCAAGATGGGCATGTTTTTAGTTTCTTCCCCTCCCCCCCAGAATTTAGGACTTTTAATTTGTCCTAAAATCACTGAAGCAAAAAAATCATAAAACACCTTGCTTTTCTTTAAACCCCCCAGCACACACCAACCCCCCCGCCCATTTTTAGGGAAAAAATGGTTTTGTACATGGGATGAAACAATATAAATTCAAAGCTCACAGATCAAGGTTAGCTCTATCACTCGTCCCTTTACCAAGTTGGTGAATCTCCAGGAGAACCACCAGGGTACGTCGGGTTTCTGAGGGTTGACAACCTCTTCTCCACTACCATCATCTTCTTCATCATCTGACATTTCCTCGTCATCACTTTTATCTACCTCCTTTGGGGGTGGTGTCATTTTCTTGGGGTCACCTTTTTTCAGGTTTTTATCAGCCTGTGCGAGCTTCACCGTAGTGGTGGTTTACAGTGGTGGAGTGTGTGACGGGTGAGTGTGCAGAGAAGGCCAGGGCAAACCTAAGAGCGGCAGATGGGGTTGCTGGTGCTGAAGAGGCAGGAGCGTGTGTGCCTGGCAGCCAGCTGCAGCTGAAGACTGAGGAGAAAGACTCTGTTTTTAGTTTCTTGAAGCATCTTCATGCTGACTTCCATTGGGGTTACACTAGTTCCTCTTTCCACCTGCAGTGCCAAGGAGCCCTTTTCCAGACATTGTTGCGAACATTTGTTGTTTTTTGTTTTCTTATTTCTTTTTCTTTCTTTCTTTCTTTCTTTCTTTCTTTCTTGCTTGCTTGCTTGCTTGCTTGCTTGCTTGCTTGCTTTCTTGCTTTCTTGCTTTCTTTCTTTCTTTCTTTCTTTCTTTCATTTATATACTAGGGATTGAACTCAGGGCCTTCTCACTGAGCTATATCTTCCACTTTTCTTTTTTTTTTTTTTTAGTGTTGGCTTTTTGACACAATATCTTACTAAGTTACTAACTTGTCCAGACTTGGCTTGAATTTGTGATACTCCTGCCTCAGCCTCACAGAGTGCTGAGATTACAGATGTATAGCACTATGTCTGGTTTGTTTACTGTATTCTTGACAACAGCAATTCTGACTGAGTTGAGATGGAATCTCGGTGTTGTTTTTTGTTTTTCATTTCCCTTATAGCTAAAATGTTGAGTCTTTCTAAAAAATATTTATTTTTCTTTGTCACTTGTATGTCTTTTGAGAAATATCTCTTCAAATTTCATTTGCCCAATACTCTTTCAAACAAGGAGCTGACAAAGATTTTCTCCTATTCTGTAGGCTGCCTTTTCACTTTGGTGATTTGTTTCCTCTGTTGTGCAGAAGCCTTTTAATTTGATGTGGTCCCATCTGTTAATTCTTGCTAATAATTCTTGTGTTATTGGAGTCCTATTCAGGAAGTCTTTGTCTATACCTATAAACTTCAATTATTTCCCCTATGTTTTCTTCCAGCAATTTTAAAATTTCAGATCGTATGTGTTTCATCAATTCTGGTTTGATTTTAATACAGAGAGAGGAAGAGGGGGAGAGAAAGTGAGAGAGACAGACAGAGAAAGAAAAAGAGAGAAAGAGACAGAGAGAGACAGAGAGAGAGTACATCAATGTTCTATGTATCAAATATCCAGATTTCCCAGCACTATTTGCTGAAGAGGCTGCATTGTATAAGCAAGTTTTTTAACTCCTTTATTACAATTAGATAGCTATAGTTGTATGCATTTGTTTCTCTGTTCTATATTCTATTCTCTTACTCTTTATTTCTATTTTTGTATCAATATTGTGCTATTTTTGTTACTATGATGTGGTAGGATATCTTGAAATTGGATATTGTGACATCTCTAGCATTGCTCTTTTTGCTCAGGATTGTTCTTTTTCACTTAACTTTATATGTGGTTTTAAATATTTCCATGATCTTCTAGAATAGTCATTTTTAACGCTTGGAATATATTCCATTAATGTTTATTTAAATTTCTAATTATGTAATACCACCAATGTGTTTCCTAGCATAAGTAGTTCTACGAGTATCTTCATAGACCTTGCTATTCGCTGTCCCTGATTTCCATCTTTTCATGGATGTTTAAAGGTAGTCTGTTTCAACATTATCTACCCACTTTAATTTTGTGGGGGCTTTTTGTTTCAATCAGATGGTTGAGTCATGCCTGGAGATTCTGATAAAGCTGGTCTGGGGCAGACCCTGGGCATCGGGATATTGTAACCTCCCCTGATAATTCCACTGTGCATTCAATGAGGAGAAGCACCATTCAAGAGCTTCTAACTCAGGAATCTCCAGTAAAGACAGTGTTGGAACAATAGGAAAGAGTTTGTTTTTCCATCATGTCACCCTTCTCTACCATCTAACATGCACCTGTCCTGTGGAGTTGAGTGCTTCTCTCTCGCAAATGTGTTTGGGAAGTATCCCAAATATTACTCAGCACATGGTATTTACATTCTTGCTTCTGTGTTTCGAGCATCTGTTCTAAACTTTTGCACTCTACTTTCTGTGGAGCAACACTAGCTTCCCCACTGCTCCCTCTCTTAATAAAGTAACTTCTGTGAATTTTATTTCTCACTGGGGAAGAAGCAGTAATAACTTGCCACACATGCTGCTGTCAGAATCATGAGATAGTATATTTGAAGACACTATAAAGCATAAAATTTTGTCTATACTGTACATAAAACACTATGTATTAACATAAAATGTATAAAGCATTTTTGTTTAATAGTATTTCTATAAGTTTTTAAATTTGGCTATGAATCATGACTATTCATGTGCTGGTAACTTCAGTGTGTTTCCATAATCTGTTATTAATCTCACAAGGTCCCACGAACTTAATTGAGGTTACCTGTATATGAAAAGGGTCCTTCTTCAGCACTCAAGAGGCTGAAGCAGGAGGATTGCCATGAGTTCAAGGCCAGCCTGGGTTACATAGTGAGTCCAAGGGCAGTCCGAGCTACATAATGACATCTGTCTAAAAAAAGAAAAGAAAAAAGAAAGGAAGGGAGAAAAAAAGAAAAGATTAAGAAAGGAAAAAGGGATCTTTCTTTGTTGGAGCTCTACTTGCTGCAAATTGTGGACAAAGTGTTTGTTCTTTTATCCTAGATGAATGCAGATAATTTTCATGGTTTTCATGACTTTATGAGAACTGAGGGAGTTCAGAAGTAAAATTTATGCAGTAACTATCATATATGGGTATTCATGCACAGATTTGAACCCACCTTATACAAATATGACCTAGCTATTTACTGTCCTCACACAGCATTACAGTTTGTTGAATTAATTCTCGGACAGATTCAAGCACATATATTTTCTTGAAATGTGTTATATATTTTGTTCCATTAACCACATTTCAAAATTATTTAAGCTCTATTACTTCTGGTTCTCTAAGGCATTGTTACAAGGAAAGAAATACTTATAGAAAAATGCTCATCAGTTGATAATATATATTACACTTTAGTGCATTCATGTGGTAAGACTTTAGACAGCCCTGAGTTAGACAAAGTACTGTCTTTGTTTTTCTAAAAGTGCTTAAAATCCATCAGTTTTATATAAGCTTTTGATGATTCTGTAGTAGTGAAGGGACATCACACATTTCTGTTCCTAAGCCATGTATTAGAGAAATTGAGTATATTTACATTACACTTCATTTAGAATCTGGAAAGCTACAAGTAGATCAACAAATACGAAAAATTACATTCAGTGTAGTAAAAAAAGACAGTTTTTCATGTCTACTATTCTTGTGAGTAGTTAATAGTACTCTCAAATGTCTTTACAGATTTTTTGCCACTGGTGTCATAGAGCACAGATTTTGTTTTTAAATAGACATGACTTATTCTTGGTTTATCATAGGTTAAATTTTCTCAGCTTTACATCAAAATATTGTACATTTTAATGAAATGTTATACTAATGCAAGTTAGCACCTGACAAAAAGAAGCACTTAAAATACAGGAGATTTTTCCAGCCAATGAAATTGTTGGTAGCTCTATGGTTTAGACAAAAAAAAAAAAAATCATGTGTATATTAGCAAGGCCAAGAACAAGGAAGGAGACTGAATTTTCAGGGGATGCTGTTTGGGTTGAGGGATAAACTGTCCAAGAAGGGTCCACTGTCCTCCTTTTCTTCAACCAGATGTTCAAGTGGTTATGAGGGTGGGGAGCACCAGCCATCTTAACTATTTTAAATGTTGCCAGGCCACAAGTTAGATACTTTTCTTCTTGACTGTAGGTCTTTAGAGCACTTACTTTGAGTAAGTGTTTAATTGTAATTTCTTTCTCTGCTCTTTTGAGATGTAAATTTGCTTCCAGACTCTTGTCAGTTTTGTAGTTCAGGAAAATTATTTCTCATGGACCTGAGTATAAACTCTCAGAAATATAATCACGAGAAAAGAAAGCTCCTCTAACTGCTTCTCTCTGTAGAAGGGCAGGAACATAACTTCTACAGGCAACAATGAGCAGACACAGATGATTGATCACATTGACCACCCTCCCTTTATCATCTTCCAGAACTCTCCACTGTTTGACCTCACCAACTTTTTTTAAAACAGAATTTCATGCAGTCTTTCTCTCTTGTTGGAATATTTTTCAGTGAAGTTGTCCTTGCTTGTTTAACCCCATATAGTGATTTTTTTTTTACATCACACACTATCTAATTGTATGGAGGACCTTGACTTTATTGAAAAATACTGGTTAATAAGCAAAAAAGGTTTGAGTTGATTAGATAAGCAATATGTTGTGAACCTATGCATAATAATGAGGCAAAAGCCATTGTTGGATGCCATAATATTTAAGTGAAATTAGAGGTGTGGTTTATATTAACATGATGACAAAGAAGAATGATCAGATTAATTACTATCTGAAAAGGAATAATGTGCTACATAATGTGTTAATTTCATTATGTGATTCCCCATGTGTTGTTACTAATGAATAACCTGACGTTATATGATTGCTGTTAATTTTTAATATGAAAAGGACAACATCACCAATGATATTTTCTTGCCAAAAATGTTTTGCTGAATGCAACCAAATCTTCAGACCTCAGTACTGGTTGATGAAGAGCAATTTTTTAAAGGAAAATACTTCTATTTCATAAAGTAGGAAGACTAATGAAGGCAGTGGATATTTTCCATTGTTTTTCACAAATAGTGGGACAGCAGAGCCCAACTGGGGAAAGCAGGATTCTTGGTGGTACCTAGAACTGCTATATCTACACTGTAAAACACTGAACTAGTAACTTTTATATAGGAATTATATCTTACTGTTTCTATTAGATGAGACTGAAACAAATAACAAATTTTGGAATCAGAATCAATGTTTCATTTAATTCAGCAAAATTGTAGTGATACTGCTTTACAAAATCTTGCTGTTTCAACCTTCTATCAGTTTGGGAGGCAGACGTTGAGCTGGGGGACTAACTGGCTGGGAGATCTTTCCTGCTCCCTAGGACAAAGGACTGTGGCCTGAATTTGTAAGGCAGATGCTGGGCCTGAAGTTCCCCAGGCCCAGCATCTGCCTTACAATTTAGGGAGCCAAGAGCCTGCAGACAGGAGTTAGGACCCTGTGAGGTGAGTCCTGCCACCCCAAGGCAGGCTTGTAGAGAGCTGGTAACCCAGGTTCCAAGCAATTGAGCTTCTGGCTAGCTACCAGGTACACTGGACGGAGTCCTGGAAGCTCCACCACCTCAGTGCAACACACTCAGTGGCTTTTTTCAGCTCAGGAGGCAGGGGCCGAGTTGGGTTTCTGATGGCCTGGTGTGGGCCTAGCGAGAGCTTGAAACCAGCAGTCCCAGTGGTTGAGATCATACCCACCCCCTTGGACAGGGGGCTGTGGCCTGAGATTCTGCGGGCCAGGTTCACAAGGCCCAGCTTCAACCTTTCAATTTAGGGAGCCAAGATCCTGTGGGCGAGCCAGTGTTGACACAGGAACTGAGGGTGCAGGAGGTAACTCACCACACATCCTGAGGAAGCTTTGGAACACCACTAAAAGCAAGGAAATACAGAAAAATGACAAAAGGAAAGATCAAAAGGCAGGCTCAAAACTCCAGCCCAACCCAACAAAGCTTAGGAGCCATGTACATAGAAGAAAAAAGAAGCCATACACCTGAAAAATTTGAAATGATATCAAATGAAATAAAGATGCAACTAGGGGAAGCTATGGAGAAATTCAAATCAGAAGTACTTGCCCAGGTAAAAGCAGAAATGATAAAAATAGTGAAAGAAATAGTGAACACATCTAGTGAAAACACAGCTAAAAAATTAGAGGAACAAAGCAAACAGATAGAATACCTGAATGAACACTATAAGAAACAAACAGAATACATAAAGCAGATTCAAAGAGATATACAGGAAATCAAAAATGCAATTGAAAGCTGCCAAAACCAACTCAACAAAAGTGCAGATAGAATTTCAGACTTCGAAGATAAGATTGAAGCCAGTGAACAGGAAAGGAAAGATCTCTTAAAAATAACAAAGAATCAGGAATTAACAATTCAACACCTGCAAGATGATGCAAAGAAAAATAACATAAGATTAATAGGGATAAATGAAAAAGAAGGGGACAGCCCAAATGATATCAAGAGGATATTTACAGAAGTAATAGCTGAAAACTTCCCAAACATGAGAAGAGAAACAGACATCTGGATAAGTGAAGCATATAGAACTCCAAACAGCCATAACCA
>PVJX010018182.1:0-21991 GCA_004027295.1 Dolichotis patagonum
GTGGTGAGAATAATGTAAATTTTAAATCTTGTTACCCCATTAACAATATCCTCTGCCTCCCTTTTTTAGACAATTCCTCCCCTTTCACTCCCATGGGGTGCACTGCTTGTTTTGGGTCCCACTGCCTCCCTATATAGAGCAGCTCAATGGACCTTATCTCCTGATCTACTCTGCCTGTGTTTCTCTCTGTTAGTATTTCAAGGCCCTCTATACTAGATATTATAGCCTATCTTCTCTGCCTGATTTCTGCTATTCTATCTTTCTGCCATTGATAGTCTATTTTTCTCTTCCACTTGATAGTCTATTTTTCTCTTCCACTTCACTGTCTGCCTCATTCACTGAGGCCTCTCTGCCACTGTTCCTGAAATGCTCGTATTCTTGTTCTCTCTCCCTAGAATGTCCTTCAGTATTTTTTGTAGGGTTGGACTGGTGGTCACAAATTCTCCTAGTTTCTCTTTGTCATGGATGCATCTTTTTTCTCCATTAATTTTCTAGAGAGAGTTTTGCAGGATACACCAATCTGGGATGGAGATTGTTCTCCTTCAGTGCTTGAATTACTTTACTCCAAGCTCTTCTTGACCTGATGGTCTGTGTCGAGAAGTCTGCCATGATTTTGATAGCTTTTCCTTTATAGGTGATCTGTTTCTTTTCTCTGATGGCTTTTAATATTCTGTTCTTATATTGAATTTCTGGGATCTTGATGATTATGTGTCTGGGTGTAGCTCTGTTTGGGTTGTAGGTGGCTGGAGTTCTGTATGCTTCATACCTCTGCATATCATTTCTTTTTTCTATGCCCGGGAAATTTTCCTTAATAATTTCTGTGAATAGCCTTTGTAATCCCTCTGATTTGATTCCTGCTTCTTCATTCACATACTTTATTCTTAAGTTATAGATCCTCTTGTCATCTTCCAGTCTTTGTATCTTTACTGCCTGCTCCCTTGTTATTTTTAAGAGATCTTCCCTTTCATGACCCCACATTGCAAGCCTGTGTTCAATTTTTGGTAGCCTATCTTTGGTTTGTTTCCAGCAGTTTTGCCAGCTTTCTATTGAGTCTTTAGTTTCCTGATAATCCCTTTGAATCTGCTTCATGAATTCTAGGTTTTTTCTGAATTCTTCATTAAATTTTTCTCTCCATTTGTGTTCCTCCATTCTTCTGTCTGTGTCTTCTTGAGAGGTGCCCAGCCTTTCTTTTATTAATCTACTTATCTCTTGTTTAATTTGAATTAATATTTCAGTTTTGGTCCTGCTTACAATGTCCTGAAGATATCACTTTATGTCTGCTAACGCTGTGTTTGATGTTGCATTTTTGCTGCCCTCAATCTCTTTTGTATTTACTTCTCCTGGATCAATGTTCTCAGGGTTCTCAGGTGCTGGGAGTGTTTTCTTATTTCTCCCTTTTGTCATGTTTTTCGTTCCTTCCATACAAGTGTACAGTGTAATTCCCAGACCTTTTTCTTGTCATTTAAGGCTCCTCTAGAGGGCACAGGCTAGGAGCTTTAGCCCTCTTCAATAGGTTATCAGAGATTAGAGTTCACCCACGGGCAGTGTGCGCTAGCTCCTCCCTTCTGGGCCAGTCAACCTTTGCAGGCCTTCACTGCATCAGTGTGTACTGATCCTAGGGAAGTAACTGGGTCCCTGCCAGGAGCGTGGCCTAGTCCAAGCAGAGTCCACCAATCCACTCGGTGAGGGGTGCAACCAGCTGAAGCCACTTCCTTATGGAGTTAGGGCTGTCCTGCCCAAATCCAACATGTCCAGTCAGTTTCCCCTTTCCCGTGGGAGGGTCTTATTCCCATCACTCACCACGTCCCTGAGAACTGCTGGGCTCCCCGACCTCTGACTTCAGTGTGTCTGCGGTGGGAATTCACGGTGCCTCTGGGTGGGTCATGTGCAGAGCCGGTCCTGTTGAGCTGCATGCAGGGCTGTTCAGCTCCACGCTCTGGCAGCTCAAGCCAGTCGCTTCCACATGGATCACTTGTTCAGGTTGGGCAGGAATTCAGGCAGCTCGAGGAGGGTGCCATGCTCACTGATCTTATCTTCACTAATAGTAGCTCCAGGACCTCATATTTGAGTGGTTTTTTGCACTTTAGTTTCTTTGTGGGTTGTGAGAGTCCATCTCTCTCTGTTTGGGTCTCTCCAGGGTGTTTTATTCTGGCATTTGAGCTGTGTCTCTCAGAGAGGGTCTCTCTCCTGCTACCTACCAGTCCGCCATCTTGTCTTCTTCCTCTCAAGTTTAGTAAATAGAGCAACTGATTGCAAAAGACATAGGGTGGCATACAGAAAGCAAGGGAACCTTAGGAGAGGCTATGATAAAATCCATAATGACAAGAGGTCCCCTGAACCATGCCCTGATTGCAAATGTGACCACTGGAAGTTGGACTACTCTCTGAAACAGAGGTGCCAGGGATTAGATCTATTGTACCAACTGGTCGAGCAGCACTAAAGGGTCCTGAGGTACTCTCTGTCTTCTCCATTGGGCTGGATTGTCATCGCCATCATAGAGTCCCAGGTAATTGTAACTATGGAGTTAAAAGAAACCAGCCTATTGCTGGACACCAGCACATATCACTTGGTCCTTCTTTCCAACTTTAATTTTCCTCCAACATTCATTCTTCAGTGAAAGTCACTGGAGACTATGTAGCTTGCTATTTCTCACAACAGTTAAGCTGTAACTGGATGCCTTCCTCTTCTCCCATTCCTTTATCATTGTGCCTGAAAGTCAAGTTTCCCTTCTGAGAAGAGATACTATATCTTGCTTAAATACTGTAATATACATGCAGTCAAGTCCGATATGATGCCTCCCATTCATAGACACAGAAATAAATTGTAAAGTATGGGCATCTCAAGGTATAATAGGATGACTAATAAGAGCTACCCTGGTAAAACTATATCTCAAAGATCCTGCTATTTTTCCTTAGCAAAGACAGTAACTTCCAAGGCCATAAGTTAATAAAACTCTATTGCCTAAAATTGACAATTTAGGGACACAAGACATACTTACTATAACAACCCCTGAATACCCTAATCTTGGGAGTTTAAAAATTCAGTAAAAAGTAGAGGTTGATACAGGATGTTAGATTGGTAAATGATGCAGTGTTGTCAACCCACCAGGTGGGGCTCAAACCACACACTCTTGTTTCAGACCCTAGAAGATGCTAGAGTGTTTCCAGTGTTATATTTAAAACATGCCTTCTACTTCATTGCTTTACAGAATCCCAGTTTATTTCTGCCTTTAAAATTCTTCAAAACCAGGCATCTCAATTGACATGGATTGTGCTTCCCCAAGCATTCAGAAACACTCCTCTTTTTGTTGGATGAGTGCATTCCTACAAATTAGTGTGTTCTGAATTTGCCTGTCACAGTCCTGCAAAACGTAGATGACATACTATTTTGTGTCCCCTCAGAAGAGCTCTCTAACCAAGGCAGCCATGCTCTGCTGCAATTTCTAGCAGACAGAAGTCTCTAGGTTTAAGGCATAATTTGAGGTAAAATATGTGGACCTTATCTTGTCTAAGAGAATCCAAAACTGGCTGGGGGAAGAGAGAATTATACCAATTCTTTCCTTCTTGCAGCCCAAGACCCACAAACAGCTAAAGGGATATCTAGGAATTACAAGCATTTTTTTTCAGATTGCAAGGTATGATGAAATTGCACATCCCCTCTATCAAATTATAAAGGAAGCCTGAAAGATATATATTCATATTTTAACCTGGGAACTTGATTTTCACACTGCATTCTAGAAGGTTAAACAAGCACTTGTAAATGCCCCAGCACTGAGCCTATTCACAAGACACCCTTTCAATCCATATGTTGATGAAAGATGGGGTATGGCTTTGAGAATGCTTATGCAGGATAAAGGCCCCACTCAACAGCCTATAGGCTATCTGAGTCATTGTAGTGAAGGGGATGGCCTGAGTGCCTTAGAGCTGTGGCTGTCATAGCTCTCTTGGTGCCAGAGGCACTCAAGCTGACTCTAGGCAAAGATCTCACAGTGTGACAGGGTTTATTTCTTTCAAAGGGAATCTTTGGCTATCAGATAACTGAATTTTTAAATACCAATTGCTACTTTTAGAATAACCAGCCATCCAAATGCAGAAATGTTCCTCATTAAATCCTACCACCTTTCTACAAGAAAAGGACAAAATTGAGCCTGAAAAATATGACTTCAAACAGGTAACTCTCCATATCTATGCAGCCAGAGAAGGCTTGTTAGACATTGCTTAGTGACCCTAATTTGACTCTTTTCTATGATGGCAGTTACTTCATGGAAAATGAGACAAGAAAGGCAGAGTATACAGTAGTGACTCTGCATCAGATGCTTGAAGGTTCCTCATTTGCCCCTGGGACTATTGCTCTGCTAACAAAATTCATAGCTCTGTCCCAGACTTTATAACTTGGTAAAAGAGAGAAAGTCCAAATTTGTACTCATGTAAAGTATCCTTTCCCAGTGCTACATCCTCACATGGCCTTATGGAAGGAAAGGCAGTCAGTGGATCTCTTTTTAAATATCAAAAGATAGATGAACTTTTACCTCCTGTCTATGTGCCCTCCAAAGCATCAGTTATTCACAGTAGAGGATTCCAAAAATGAATTAATAATGTATCTCAGCTGTAAATGAAGATTTTAGAGTAGCATTTTCTGATTGGTTCCAAGTACAAAGTTCAGAAATTGTAGAATCTTCTTGGATTCTGTGTTTGGCACATTTCCTGGCTGTCATGATAGGACTGATTATACTCATTTTCTTTATTGCATTTTTCTCTCCTCATCTCCTACAATAGAAGAGGGTGATGGGTTGAATGGGTGTGTGTCATCATTGTCTGTACCAAACCTACATCCATTGTGTACATTGGGACCTGTTACCAAGGGGAAGGCATGAAAGATTGTGGATGCACTGGGTAGAAAGCATACTGAATTTTATTTGATTCTTTTTGCATTTTAAACCATAGTAAGCTAGTTCAAAAACTTAAAAGTTTAAAAATGACATACTCTGAGTACTTTCTGAGTAGAAGTCTTAAAACTTCAGTGACACTTTAAAAATGTATTAACACAAATTCCTAAATGAAATATTTATGACCACAATGTAAATACACAGCTTTGAGTTTAAGAAGTGAGTTCAGCTTTGGCCTCCAGGAGAGGTGCTTGGCTGCCTGCTGAGAGTGAGGGCACAGTATTGAGGGCAACCTGTATATACTTTCCCACAGCCCTTCCTGTCCTGAGACCCAGGTCTCGGTCTGCAGACCTCCTATGATGTACTGCTGTGAGGAAAACCATATGCCCAGGCCCAGGGCCACCTGTATCTGTGCTCCCTGGTCCCTTGACCAAGCCCACAGAGAGTGATAGCAGACTCACTGCAGGCCACACACTGGCCTGTTTCCTGTACTCAACCAGAAAGTGCATGACTTCAATGAGTCACTCACTGCACAGGGCCTCTCTTTCTTCAGATTCATTGAAGCCAAAACCAGGAATCCTTTCCTTTACCAGAGGTGCTGAGGAATGAAAGAGGTATACAAGTCTGACAGTGAAGTAATGGCAACTCCATTCATTTCACTTTTGATCACAAATCTTCTTGATTCTATATTCTCTATTATTAAGCAGCCCCTGGGCATGCTGACTCAGAACCTTTCTCTCAGCTCTAGTCCTCCTTCTTTCTATGCCTCCTCTCATTCCTGCTTGCACAGTCTCACCACACCTTTGGCTATAGGTCACTTCCATCCAGCTGGAAGACTAGGATTTCCTGGGTCAACATGGGCTAGCAATTCCCAGGAAGCTAAGGCTCCTGCCAGAAATCTGGGACAGGGTGAAGAGCACATTGCCCATGGTTTCATCTGTGAAACTCTATGTGTACAATTGTGCAATTGTTAGGTTCTCTGGTCCCTCAACTTCCTAGGACCTCATAGCTATCTGTGAAGAAGGTTCTGCCATTGTTCCCTCAAATTACCCCTTCTTGAACTTTGGGTACCACAACTCCATTAATCATTCTCAATTCTTGCAAGCCCATGCTATTAATTTAATTTAATTTAATTTAATTTAATTTACCTCTTGATTTCCCCTAGTTGCCCCTGGCAAACATACTTCTAAGTCTGTTCTTTGTTCTTGAAGATGTGTGGGTCTTTTTAAGCACTGGGGAATGTTTTATAGGAGTGTGTGTATATGTCTTATTAGGTGCAATGATCTGTGGTACATATTTCCTCTATCATCTGCTTTTTCTGATCCACTTGGTGTTTCTCAGACTCAGCTGTGGTTTGCACTTGCTGGTGTTAAATGTACATGTCCATCTACTGCTCACTGCCTCAGAGTATTACAAAGTCCCTCACCTGTAAGAGGATGAATTCCTCTGGACAGAGCAGCCAGAAGGGAAGCAGCAGTGTCACTGTTAGACTCTTATTTTCACCAGATTGATTCTGAGAATTTCCCAAACTTAACACAACTCATTGTAGCAGGCTTGCCCACTCTGGTCCTAGAAAAAGAATTTTCATGATGCTCAGAAGAAGGCACTTGCAGGGTTTATTTTGTTAAGACAGAGACCATAGGACACACTCAAGAGGGGAATGTGACACTCAAAGAAATGAGATGCATTGCAATTTATAATAGTGAGAATTTATATTTTAATTGAGGGTGTGGAAAGCCCAGGAAAACATGGTCCACCCAACCTCCAGAAGGATTCCAACAGGGCGTGTGTGTGTGTGTATGTGTGTGTGTGTGTGTGTGTGTAATTTATTTTTCCTTGATAAGTAATGTATACATTTTCTGAATTCTCTCAGTCTATTTCTTAGTTTCTCATTTATGCCAATTTATGGACTTTCAGTGATGACTCAAGTACGAAGAAATCTAACATTAACCAAACAATGTGGACATGAATCACATTGAATAACTAGCTGTGATCTGGAAGTTGTAATTTTCCTGAAAATGCACCTTTAGTTATGATTTCTTTGTCTCTTTTCTACTCATTTTTAGTTTTTTCTATACTAAATCACTGCTACACTCCCTGACTACCGCACCAATACAGTTGCCCAGTAGAACATGACGACTCCTCTCCCATAGCCTCACTGCCTGACATTTAGCAGTTCCTTTTGTGTAATTTGTGCCTGGGAAGTACCCAGCTCATCATTGTTTGGCTCCCATTTCTATCATTTCTCCTGATTCTGAGTCCAGCTGAACACTTGTCTTTGGCTCCCACTGCCTCAGGTGAAGCAGTTGAGACACAGAGGCCAAGGTAGTAGAATTAATCAAGAATCTTAGCCAGGTCTTAGAGATAGAAGCTCTGCTATGAGCTCTACCATTGGGTCACCTCACTAAGCACATAATGATTTCTTCATCTATTTGGTTAATAAACAACTGCTGACTCTTTTATTATCTCAAGGACTGTGATAAGGAGCAGTGGCTCCACAAGGAGAGAAGTCCTTCCTACTGTTACCCTAACAACAGATAAGATCAGCTGGCTGAAGCTGTGCCTCTCCCAACAGATCTAGGGTGACCAAAGCTGCCCACAGATGTTGGCAAACACAGTGGGAGAATCATGCCCAAATAACCAGATAGATGTTTCTCCACTGTGAGATATACCCTTTCCTCATGGTGTTCCCAGGTTGTCTGTTACTAGTGCCTCTGTCCTCTCCAAACCCATCAGATGCCCTTTGATCCCCACTCCTCCACCTACAAAATCCTCACTTGAACCTCACACAGACTAAGCTCCTTCTGACCTCAGGGTATTTGCACTCTCTGTCCCCTCTGCTTGGAAAGATTTCCCCTAAGAGTACTCTATGGCTGCTTATTGTTATCCTGTAAGTTCCAGTTTAAAGGCCACCATTTCCCTGTTATCTTACCTAAATATCATACTCTTCTCCAAGTCCTTTCCAGTTAATACTTTTAAAATTTTTTGTAGGTTTTCCCTGATGTAAATGATACTAATTATCTAACTATTTATTCCTTCATCATCAGCCTCCCTCACCAAACCTGCTCTTCTTCCCCACTGAACCATGCAGGGGACTAAACCTGCCTCATCTATAGCTCCAGTAACTAGAAGAGAATCTGGCATGAGGTAGGTGCTCAATTGAGAGCTGTGGAAAGAGAGATGAAGAAAGAAAGGAAGGAAGGAAAGAAGGAAGAAAGAAAGGAAGGAAAGAAGGAACTAAGGAAGGGAGGGAGGAGCAAAGGCGTCAGATCACTTCATCATGCACTGCTGTGTGCCAGGCAGTCTTCTTGTTGCAGGAAGCTGAGTTAGTTAGACATATTATAGGCAGTGAGACAGGGCTAGGTCCTCAAAGGAGCCAGTGCAGATACTTTACAATTGTGGGGGAGACAGACACTTCCTGCTGTGGGCCAGGCCTCAGACAAAGGATCAAACAAATGCATCCACATCCTAAAGACTGATATTCTAATTCCCTATCACACTGAGGAAGTCTTGAGTCACCATTCCAACCCCCTAAGGAAGAGTCACTGCTCCTTAAGAATGCCCACTTTCTATGTGATTCCCCATTTGTCCCTAATTTAATTGATTTTACCTGAACTACTAATCTTATTGGCTAACTGTAGTTATGTCCCACCTTATGCCCATCTGCTTTGTGAGTTCCCAGTCTTCCCCCACCTTGAACCCATCTCACTCCATGATTTTGCTCTATAAAAGTCCCTAGAAAAGACAGTCCTTGGCAATCCATTCGGGACCCCTTCTGTCTCTCAGAGAGAAGCTTTCTTTCTCTCAATAAATATATTCTACTCTTAACCTCCGTTGTTCCTAAAATTCATTCTTTGATTTTAGAGAACATGAACTTGTGGACATAGTAGGTTGGGAGTTTCATTCCCCTGTATCATTTTCACTCAGCCCAATACAGAAGAAGTCACTTTACAGGGAAGTGAGGAAAAGACACAGTTGTTTTTTTGCTGGGAGCACAGCACAGATAAGGGAGACTTAGTCTCAACATTGCTCATTATGATAGATTCTTATACTTCTTGTCCTTCCTGAGGAAGTTCTTTTGCCTCAGAGCCTGCACTCCCTCATTCACATTGAACCACCTGATAGATTTCCTTACCCAGAGTTGCCACTGAATCATGAGACCTCTCATATTTCTCAATTCTCAGAACTATTTCCTCTGAAACCAAGATTATCTTCAGCAAATTGTTGCCTATTCCTATGATATTGAGTTTTAAATATTTTGTATTAAATTATTTTTCATGTAAAAATTTCTCTTGTAACATTTAGTTTTTTGATCCATTTTGATTTTAGTTTAGTACATGGTGAGAGATATGGGTCTCAATTAAATTGTCTGTATGTGGATAGCCAGTTTTCTCAATCCCATTTATTAAAGAATCTATCTTTCCACAAGGGTATGTTTTTGGCCTCTTTGTCAAAGATCCAATTGTTGAATATTCTTGAGGTTGTTTTTGCATGCTGTTTTGTTTCATTGATCCTAAATATCTTCTTAGGTGTACTACTATTTTTTTGTTTATTATGATAGCTTTGTAGTGTAACTTCAAACACAGGGTTATGATGTCTCCAAATTTGTTTTTTGACCTAGGATTACTTTTGCTTTACTGGGTCTCTTCTAGTTCCATGCAAATTTTAGAATATGTTGTCTCTAATTTTAAGAATACTATTGCAATTTTGATTAGGATTGTGTTAGATCTGAATATCAATTTTGAAAGCATGACTTTTTAAAGTATATCAGAAGTATGCTCATTTTGACTATATTGTTTCTGACTATGAATAAGGATATCTTTCCATTTTCTAGTGTTCTCTTTGATTTTCTTTCTCAGGGTACTGTAGACTTCACTGCAGAGGTCATTCACTTTCTTAATTATATTAATTCCTGAGTATTTAATTTTTCTTGGTACTAATGCAAATGAGTACTGAGTCCACTGACAGCATTATACAGAGAATAACAGGGAAAATTCACCAAAACCTTATTTTATGTGAAAATATGAATTTCATCTCTTGAGTGTCTAAGGATGTCTTAAAAGACAGGACTTTAAAACTCAGGTAACACATTGAAGAATTGGAGGGGAATTAATAGTAAAATCACTTCTAAATCTCAGCTCTTACTGTGAAAGTATCACTTTTAGTTCTGAGTCATTGTATTATAGCTTTTATTGCAGTGGTTTATAAAGATCAGCATGGCAAGGAAGTTTTTTAGTGTGCAGCATTCCTCACTCAAGGAAGATTTGGAATGAAAGAATATAGTGCTTGGTTTCCTGCAGTTTCTCAGGATGCTTCTATGCTTGCTTCTGCCTTTGAATCACTCACCTTTGTCTCTGACTCATGTCTCCTACTCACTTCTGTATCTTTTACTAGCAGGTAAATATGAGCTTTTTAAAAATATCTTTCTCAGTGGATTTATTATCAGTGTACAGAATGCTATTGATTTTTGTGTGTTGATTTTTTTCTCCTGTATTACTAGTTTGGTTGTTAATTGTAAGCCTCTTAGATTTTGAGGGTCTTCTGTGTAGAAAATTGTGTTATTTGCAAACAATGATAATTTGACTTCTTTCCTTCATATATATATATATATATATATTATTTCTTTTCTGGATACTCTTGCTAATGTTTTGAGTATAATGTTGAAAAGAAATGGTGATATTGGACATCCTTGTCTTTTTCCTGACTTTGGAGATAAAATTTTCATTTTTCTCCATTTAATATGATTTTGGCAGTAGGTTTATCATAAATGGCTTTTATCAGGCTGAAATAATATTTTTCTATACACATTTTCTTCAATGGTTTTATCATGAAAGGATGTTGAATTTTGTCAAAGGCTTTTCCTGCACCTATTGAAATGACTATAAGATTTTTATCCTTATTTCTGTTCATGTGATATATTATATTTATTCATTTTTGTATGAAGAATTATTTTTTCATCTTTGGAATGAAGCCTACTTGATCATGCTATCTGATTGTTTTTATGATTCTATGTATTCTGTTTTCTAGTATCTCACTGAGGACTTTGTATTGAGATTCATTAATGAAATTGGTCTAAAGTTTCCTTTTTTGGTTTGATCTTTGTTGAGCTTTGTAATCAGGTTAATGATTACTTGCTCCAATGACTTTTGAATATTCCTAATCTTTTGATTTCACTAAAGACTTGAGCAGTAGTGGCATTAGAACTTTCCTGATGTTTTTGTAGATTTCAGGAGTAAATTTACCCGGCTCTGGGTTACTTACTTGATAGGTTGTACATGACTGCTTCAGTTTCATTGCCTGTTATTGGTTTCAATCTTCTTGATTTAATTTTTGCAATTTGTATGTATTTATGAATCTACCCATGTCTTCTGAATTCTCTATTTGCAAAGTCATTATTAATTTTTTTATTTTAGAAGTGGTGGCTGTGATTTCATCTTTTTCATTTCTTGCATGGGCGCTGATGGTGGATGCCATGCTTTGTAACCAACACTGCTGTCTCTAGCTGTGAGTAGCTGAGACCATGGGAGAAATTTCCACCTCTATTAAGTTGGCACTGAGCAAGAAAATGAGTGACCATGACCATGCGGATGAAAGATGAGAAATGGTGCTGGAGGAATGGAAACAATAAGCTCTTTGGAAAGGAGGTGCAAGCTAGAAGAGACTGCTAGGAATAGGGGATACAACCTCATGTTCCAGAGGTTGCCCATGGGCAAGAACAGGCATGAATGGGGAATTTCCCTAAGACTTCATTCCAAGAACACAGGAAGTTGCCAGGGTGCAAGCATCATGCATGTCGAGGGTGGCCATCTGGGCAAGAAGCTGACAAAGGTGGGAAGGTGCCCCTAAGTGGATGGGTGGGTGTAACTCTTCACCTTATACCATTCCAGAAATTACTTCACTGAGTCAGTAATTGTTATATGTTGACAAGAAGAAGAGAGAAGACTTACGACAAGAACCCAGACAAATTCAATGAGAGTGTTTCAAGTGACTGGTGACCATAGGGATGCCCAAGAGCCTGATCAGGAGTTGTTTTGAAGGCAGGGGAAAGTGACTACAAGAATGCAACTTACAGGTGGGGATAGTGTGAAATCTTCCTTTCCTATCTCACTATATGGAGGAGAATGTTGAAACCCAGAGGCTTTGCTCACTCAGAGCTAAAGACAGAAGTGCTGGATACAAAACATGGCATTCACCATCAGAGCCCACATGATCATGCACTGCTCAGGCTAGAAAAGAGATGGCCTGAGGTCTCATGGGCCTCGCTGTAGACCTGGGCCTGAGGTTAAGTGGGGACAGAGTAACAACTCCGGAGACCCGGCTGTTGGTGCAGATTCAATTTTATTACAGAAAATGTACGGACTATAGGGGAAAGTGTAGGGTGGTGTGTAGGCTTGATGTGGGAGTGGTAAAGGGTGGGTGGAGAGAGGCTGCAGGGTGAGGCCAGAGTGGGAAGGCTTTAGGCAGGGCAAATCACTTGGTCTGCCAAGTACTTAAAAAGTCTGAGTCTGTTCAGACCCCCTTCTCTGCCAAAGCTGTCAACCAGACCTCAGGGCCTATAACCCCCACAATGGCATGACAACTGGAATATGATTCTCCCAAGCCCACACCTTCCTGCCCAACATGACCCTGGAACCAGAGTCTGAAGTATGGCCTGTGGACCACTGTGTTCCCTTTTCCCTAACCCCTTCCAATGATGAGTGCAGCCAGCACCCAGTGACCATTCAGCCAAGACCAGGAATTACTAGGGTCAAGGCAAGACAGAGGTTTCTGCATTTTGGTCAAGTGGAAGCATAATGAGGCTAGCTCAAGTCATTGCTGTCCACTGGTGCAGGGAGAGAGGACAGAGTCAGGCAAGAGGGGACAAGGAGTGGGAAGAAGATTGAACTCAGTCCTCCTGGAGGTGACAAACAGGCTTGGGCCTTTTTCTCATTGCTTATCATGACGTCCTTCCTCCAGGGTCTCAAAATTCTCTGCCATCCTCATTCTCTAGGCCCCACAGACAGTTTCTGGTTCTGTTATCTCTTCCAGGTGAATATCTTCTTTCCGTGATGCACTGCTTGAATCCTTGTAGAGGTATCCAGAGGAGCTGGCAGGGGGAAGAAGAGGGGACTGGGCCCATCAGGAGGAAGAGAGGTTGGGGTCCCTCCTCAGACCACCTCAAGTCAAACCCAAGAGTAGTAGATGAATGCTGTCTCCAGCACTGACTACTGAACCAGGCCAGACTGACTATTAGAAGACATCTCAGGAGAGATCTGTAGGGACAGTACTAACAGCACCAAGTTAGAGTGGTATAATGGCAGAACAAAAGTTATTGCCTCAATTTATCCTTATAGTATGTAACCCAGAACTGGGTATCTACATCTCATGGGTAAGGTACAAACTGGTTTAGTAACAAACAGAAGAAACACACATTTCCAGCCCACTGCTTCTGAAGATAGAGGAGAAAGGGAGACTCAGAGAGAGATAGAGACCAGCCCAAGGTTAGACATAGTGCACAGCAAGTTAGACATAGTACATTGCAGTGAGAATCCTGTTTCTCAGGACTGTCCATTTTCTCTGCTCCATATTAAGGTTGTGGAGGAGAAGAATGTGCCCTTGAAATTCTCGGGGCCTGGACTCAAGCTTGAGCCTCATTTGCTGAAGAGATTCTGTCTCTACTTGCTGAAGAGAGGTGAGAGACTGAAACAGTTTAAGACAGAGGGAGGCAGAGAAAACCTGCTTAAATCAAGTGGAGAAGGGAAGGTGAATTCAGACTGACTGTTCCTTCTCATTAAATGATGTCTGCCTACACCTCCAGAGCCAGCACCCAGATAAGAATTCCAGGCATGCCCTCCCTCCAATGCACAAGGCTTGACTATCCAGCTCACTCTGCAGTGGCATCAGCCCTGCTCTTTCAACTCTGGCTACACTGTCCTACACTTTGTCCCCTGAACATGACAAGCTCATTCCAACCTCAGTGCCTTTGCAATTGCCATTCCCTCTCCCAAGACAACCTTCCCCACAGCCCTTGTGGTGCATTTGCTCTATGTCAGGAGATCTCCTGTGACCTGCAAATCCTGTGCCTCCTCCAGCCTCCTACTTTAGCATCTGTTTTTAAAAAATTTTATTTAAAAAGAGAAAAGTCAAAAAGAAGAACTAAAAGCAAAAGGCATAAACAACAATGGCAAACAAAAAATAACAATATAAGTTTTCAAAACAGAATGAAAGAAATTAACAATGGTTGTTATATTGCATATTCTCTTTTTTTCAAAGAAAGAAAAGAGAGTTAGACAAAATAGAAAAACAGAAAAGACGGGTAGGACAATGGTAAATTAAAAAAAATTATCATCATAGAATCATTAGTTGATACATTACTCATTGTCATCCTAAAAAATAGTTGCCAAAGTCACAAAATCAGAGCATAAATAGTGGCTACCCACTCAAACATTGTCAGTGCAAATCCTTCTGTTCAATGTTCCAAAAGAAGTTCAGTAATATGCTCCTCTATTTTTCACACTACACATACTGTTATACTCTTTAGAACACTTTCCTTCCCTTTCGTTTTCACAATATCTATTATACCTTCTGGGTCCCATTATTCTGTCAGTTTTTATTATTTTTTACACTAGGGAGACAGTGTGATATTTACTAATATGAGTCTTATTCATTTCACTAATGAGGATATTTTCAAGTTGTCTCCATTTACCTATAAAGGCCTCAAGATCATCCTTTTTATAGCTGAGTAGTATTCCACTGTATAAAAATACCACATTTTTTTCATCCACTCTTCAGTTGATGGGAATATTGGCGTTTCCAAGATGTAGCTATCACAAATTGTGCTGCTATGAACATGGGTACACATATATCACTGTGATATGACCTTTTCAGTTTTTCTGAGAAAATACCCAGGAGGGGAATAGCTGGATTGAATGGAACTTCCAATCCTAGTCTTCTGAGAAATCTCCATACTGATTTCCATAGTGGCTCCACCAGTCTGCACTCCCACCAACAGTGTAGCAGTGTTCTTTTTCCCCCCACAGCCTCGCCAACATTTGTTATCAGTTGTTTTCTTGATGGCAGCCATTCTTTCTGGGGTGAGATGAAATCTCAATGTTGTTTTAATTTGCACTTCTCAATGACTAGTGATGGTGAATGTTTCTTCATGTCTTTATTTTCCATTTGTATATCTTCATCTGAGAACTGTGCATTCATCTCAGCTGCCCATTTTTAGAGAGGGTCTTTGAATTTATTTGTTTGTTTGTTTGTTTGTTTGTTTGAAAACTGATGTTTTTCAGTTCTTTATATGTTCTGGATATAAGTCCTTTTTCTGAGGGATTGTTGGCTAAGATTCTTTCCCATTATGTAGGTTTTGTTTTCACTTTGTTGTTGATTTCTTTGGAAGTGCAAAAGCTTTTTAGTAATATGAGATCCCAGTTGTTGATTCTTTGAAGTATTTCCAATGAGGTTTGCACTTTATTCATGAATTCTCTCCCTACCCTTATGGCTCCAAGATTTTTACCTACTTTGTCTTCCAGTAGATTTAGCATTTCTGTTTTAATATTTGGATCCTTGATCCATTTTGACTTTAGTTTAGTGTATGGTGAGAGGCATGGTTCTATTTTCAATATTTTGAAATCAATGGATCCTTGATCCATTTGACTTTAGTTTAGTGTATGGTGAGAGGCATGGGTCTATTTTCATGTCTATTTGACATGTGGAAAGCCAATTTTTCCAACACCATTTATTAAATAAGCTATCCCTCTTCCAGTGAACATGTTTAGCCCCTTTGTTAAATATCAGGTGGTTGAGTGTCTTTGTAGTAGTGTTTGCAGCTTCTAATCTGTTCCATTGATCCTTGGGTCTATTTCTTTGCCAGTATCATGCTGATTTTATTACTGTGGCTTTGTAGTATAGTTTCAAGTCAGGAATTGAGATGTCTCTTGTCTTGCCTTTGTTACCTAGAATCACCTTTGCTATTCTAGGTTTCTTCTGTTTCTGGATGAATTTTAGTAATATTTTTTCTAGATATGTGAGATATGTTGATGGCATTTTGATTGGGACTGCATTGAATCTGTATAACAGTTTTGACAGTATGGCCATTTTCACAGTGTTGGTTCTTCCTCACCAAGAGCAAGGAATATCCTTCTATTTTGTAATATCCTCTTCAATCTTCTTTTTTAGAGTAGTATAATTTTCAGCATACAGATCTTTTATATTCTTCATTAGTGTGATTCCTAAGTATCTGATTTTTTTAGATGCTATTGTGAAAGGTGATATTTCCGTAATTTCTCTCTCCGTAAATTTTTTGTTTATGTAGAAGAATGCTATTGATTTTTGAGTGTAACTTTGTATCCAGCTTCACTACTGAATTTGTTTATTACCTCTAGTAGTCTTTTAATGGAGTTTTTGGAGTCTTCTATGTAGAGTATCATGTCATTTGCAAACAATGATATTTTAATTTTTTCTTTTCCTATTTTTATGCCTTTTATTTCTCCCTTTTGTCTGATTGCTCTGGCTAATATTTCTAGAACTATATTGAATAGGAGTGATGATAGTCTTGTAGTCCTTGTCTTGTTCCTGATTTTAGAGTGAAGGTTTTCAGTTTTTGTCCATTTAGTATAATGTTGGCTTTTAGATTTTCATAAATGGCCTTTATGAGATTGAGGTACATACTGTGTATTCTGAGTTTTTGTAGGTTTTTTATCATGAGCAGGTGTTGGACTTTATCAAAGGCTTTTTCTGTGTCTATTGAGATGATCATGTTATTTTTATTTTTGGCTCTGTTGATGTGATGTATTACATTTATTGATTGGCATATGTTAAACCATCCCTGCATTCCTGGAGTAAATCCCACTTGGTCATGGTGTATAATCTTCTTGATGATTTGCTGCATTCTATTTGCCAGTATTTAATGGAGACTCTTTCCATCAAAGTTCATTAGTGAGATTGGTGTATTATTCTCCTTCTTGGTTGGGTCTCTCTCTAGTTTTGGGATCAGGGTAATACTTGCCTCCAAGAATGACTTAGGGAGGACTGCTTTTCTTTAATTTCACTGAAGAGTTTAAGGAGTGTTGACATTAAATCTTCTCTAAATTTCTTACAGAATTCAGCCATGAATGCATCAGGACCTGGACTTTTTTTTGGTAAATTTTTAATTACATTTTTAATTTCAGTAGCTGATATGGGGTTATTCAAATTGCTATAGCTTCTTGATTGAGCTTTGGTAGTTCATATGTTTCTAGAAACCTGTCCATTTCCTTTGTGTTTTCCATCCTATGTGAGTGGAGATTTTCAAAATAGCTGTTCATGATCTTTTGAATTTTCATGGGATCTGTAATATTCCCCCTTTTCAGTCCTTATTGCATGGATTTGGGTTTTCCTTTCTTTTTCTTGATAAGGTTGGCTAGAGTTTTATCAATTTTGTTTATTCTCTGAAAAAAACCCAGTTCTTTGATTTGTTAATTTTTTGTATTTTTTTGTTTCAATTGCATTAATTTCTGCTCTAATATTTACAATTTCCTCTTTTCTATGAGCTTTGGGTTTGACTTGCTCTTCCTTTTCTAGAAGCTTGAGATGTAGCATTAGGTTATTTATTTGTGCTCATTCCATCTTCTTGATGTGACTATTTATTGTTATATATTTTCTTCTTAGGACTGCTTTCATTGTGTCCCAAAGGTTGCAGATGTTGTTGTCTGCATTTTCATCATATTGTAGATATTGTTTTATTGCTTCTTTAATTTCATCTGTAACATACTGGTTGTTAAGAAGGTTGTTATTTAATTTCCATGTATTTATGCAGGTTTTTCATTTTTTTGCCATTGATTTCCAATTTTAGTGCATTGATTTGCCAAATTTTTTTGCCATTGATTTCCAATTTTAGTGCATTGATTTGCCAATTTTAGTGCACTATGATTAGATAATATGCATGGGATAATTTCAAATCCTTTTGTATTTAGTTAAGCATGTTCTGTGGGTAATATGTGGTCTATTTTAGAGAATGTCCCATGTGCAGCTGAGAAAAATGTGTATGCTGATATGGTTGGGTGGAACACTCTGTAAACATCCACTAAGTACAGGTATGATTCAGTTCTGTTATTTCTTTGCTGACTTTTTGTCTAGTTGATCTATCTCTTTATGACAGTGGGATGTTAAGGTCTTCTATTACAATTGTGTACTTTTGTATTTGGTTTTTCATGTCCATTAGTGTTTGTTTTATACAATTGGGTGCTCCTGTATTTTGGTGCATATATATTTAAAATTGTTAGTTCTTCCTCTCATAGTTTTCTTCTTACCAGTATGTTGTGGCCCTCTTTATCTCTTTTAATCATTTTAGGTTTGAAGTTCATGTTTTCTGCAAACAGAATAGCTGCCCCTGCTTTTTTCTGGGTTCCTATTGCATGGAATACTGTTTTCCTTCCTTTTACTTTTAGTATTTGAGTTTCTTTTTGAGTCAGGTGTGTTTCTTGTATGCAGCATATTGTGGAGTCCTGTTTCTTGATCCATTCTATCAACCTGCTTCTTTTGAAAGGTGAATTGAACCCACTTTCATTTATGGTTATCACTGATACATACTGGCTTGAGTTTGCCATGTTGAGTTCCTTTTGTTGGTTTCCTGCTTTTCTCTCTTGTTTAATTTCTTGTCTAGCCTTGTGATTTCTTTCTGTTGTTCTGGAGATTGTGGTCATTTTTATCTCTATCTAGGATGTCTTTCAGCACTCTTTCTAAGGTTGGTTTGGTGTACGTGAGTTTCTTTAGTTATTCTTTGCCATGGAAGTATCTTGTTTCTCCATTAAATTTGAAAGACAGTTTTTTTGGTACATCAGTCTGGGTTGAAAGTTTTTTTTTTTTAGGGCTTGAAATTCTTCACTGCAAGCTCATCTTAACCTGAGGGTTTGTGCTGAGAAGTCTGCTGTGATTCTAATAGACTTTCCTTGATAGATGAGTTGTGTCTTTTCTCTAACAGCTTTTAGTATTCTGTTTTTATGCTGTATGTCTGACATCTTAATTATTATATGTCTGGGTGTAGATTCATGTTAGTTATGACTGTTTGGTGTTCTATATCCCTCACTTATTTGTATATCAGATTTTTCCCGCATGTTTGGGAAATTTTCTGCCATTACTTCCATTAACAGCTTAGATAGCTCCTTTGCATTGTCTCCTGCCTCCTCACTGATGCATATAATCTTACATTGTTTCTCCTGGCATCATCTTGAAGCTGCTGGATAGTCATTTTATGCTGCTTTGTTGTTTTTATAAGTTCTACCCTTTCATGATCATTATCTGTGATCCTGTCCTCAAGCTCCGAAATTCTACCCTAAGCTTCATTTAAATGGTTTTGCCAACTTTCAATAGAATTTTTAGTTTCTTGGATATCTCTTTTAATTTGTTTCATGGATTCTGCTTGTTTTCTACATTGTTCATTCAAAGTTTCCATCAATTTCCTGTGCTCCTGTATTTTTTTTTATCTATTTCTTCCCCTGCTGAGCAAATCCTTTACTAAAGTTGTTATTTCTGTCTTTATGTAAGACATTACTTCTAATTTGATTTCCTCTATAGCCTCACTGACTTGTGTTTTTACTTCATTTGCTATCTTTTCAGAGGTTTCTAGTGTATGACTTTTAAAATCCTCCATTTCACTGTTGCCAGTTCTTGCACCTGATGGACTAGATGTTTGAGATTGCATTTTGTTTTTTTGTCTTCTCATTTTCACCTCTGGGCCAATATCTGGTTATTTAATCCTAATAGTCACAATTGTTGGCAGTGTATATCCTAGGGTCCTACTGTGTGGTTGATGTCTACCTGATTGTTGGGTGCATAGTGATCAGAACCTTCCTGGGTCTCTGTCTGGGGAAGGGGCCACCAAGTCTCCAGTCAAACCAGCACTGCCAGTCCAGCACAGTTCAAGGTTCTGGGAGGGAGAGTGGGAGTCAAATGTTCACAGTGGTGCTTGGTATAAGAGATGGGGAGGGTGGCTGAGGGCAGTGGGTAGAGCCCTTTGGTTGAGCACAAGGGAAGAGCGTGATGGGTCCCAAGCAAGACTCATTAGCCTGAACAGGGAAAGAGCATGGCAGTTGCCTTCTGTGCAGCGGCAGTGGGAAGGTGCTGAGGGCAGGCCTGGGTCAGCTGCCAGAGGTGGGGTGCACTCGGTGGTTTTCCTCTGCATGGCAGTTGCAGGGAGACACTGAGGCACTCAGGCACACCCAGCGGTGCAAGCAGGGTCCAAGCTTGTTGTTCCTCTTCCTGGTGGTGGTGGCTGTTAGCAGTCCAGGGCACCGAGGTGCTCAGGCAGGCCCAGTGGTGCAAGCAGGGGCAGAGCTTTGTGGCTTCTTCCTCCAGGATGTGGTGGTGGTAGGGCGTGGAGGCACACAGGAAGGCCTTATGAACAATGTTCTTCCTCCATGCAGCATGGCCTGGGGCAGCCTGGGGTGCAGAGGTGCACAGGCAGGCCCAGTGGCCTGAGCAGGGCTGAGCCTGGTATTCTTCCTCCATGTGGCATGGCCGGGAGTGGCATCCTGCCTTAGTATCTTCATGAGCCTCAGCCTTACCTGTACTCTTGTTTATTTATTTGCCCATGTGTTTGTAGCCTGATTCTTCCTCCTAGCACATGAGGTTCAGAATTCCCACCAGGTTTGCTCACTCTGTGTGTTCAGCTCATAAAGCTTCACTAGAAGAGGTACCCTTCTGGGAGATGCTGGCCCCCCAAAGATTCCACCCTTGCAAAGAGCCCAGCTGCCAGAACCCATGCTCCCATTTACAAAACAGGGCTGCTGCTAATGGTATCTCTGTGCTGAGCCATGGCAAGTATTGAAGTATCAGGTCTTAGGTGATGCCAGCCACACTTGGCACACAGTATGTGGAACAGGCTCTTGACATGGCTCCAGAGTCCCCTTCTTTTCATCTTCATTCTGTTGTTGTCAGTCTTCTCCCCAAACTCCAGGCCTGATGCTTCCCAAGGGGTAATGCCTGAGAACTAAAAGGGAGGTTGCAATCACTGAGTGGTCACAATTCCTCTCCCAGCTTCTCAACTCCTGTTCTCCACCTGTGTTGTGCCCACATGGATGCCCGCTCTGAGTGACCTTTCCAGGGCCTCCAACAGTGGATGCAAAGCAACATAGGTAAACCAGAGGTAACAACTGTTCAGGCACTTCTTGCCCACCCACCTGGAAGCCAGAGTAGTGCTGCTGGAGCACAAGCAACACTGAGGCTGTTACATGGGCCAGATTGTCTTCATAATGTCATCTGCCTTCAGGCTCCAGAGGGCTCATGTTTGAGGATTTGGAGTGGACAAAAGAGGATGATAGGAACAGTGTCCTTGAGCAAAACTCAAAGTTGGATGCTCTTGACTACAAGAGGCTGGGGATACCTAACCATGTGTCTATGCCCAAGGCACTGAGTGATTCCTAACTGGTGGGAGGTGGTTCTACCTGAGATCTGGGATTATTAGTGCGGATGGCCAGAAAAGTGTTCTTTGCACTGTTGCTAGCCACAGGCCACCAAGAGCTGGTCCTTGTTTTGCCATCCACTGTTGTCATCCTCCATGATGTTACATTGTTTCCTCTGCCCCTTTGGGAGAGTCCCCAGTGCAGAGAGGTGCCACAAACCTCAGAGGCTGCCCACCTGCTATGTATGGAAGCTCATGTGAACTTGAGTCTACAGAACTCTTACAGGAAAGGGCAAGAAACTAGAGGATAGGGGTTTCCAGTTGGCTTTTAGAACAGTAAACACTGAGATGCCATGGCATAGATCCTTGGGTGGGCAGGGCTATGGCCTGTCCTTCAACCCCACAGAAAGAACTCTATGACCACAAGCATCTGGTGCAGAGTTTATTGATTAACCTTGATTCCCAGAGAGGTTCCTAGCTGGACAGTTCCATGAAATTATTCTCCTCCTTGCCCCATCCCAGATGAAAATGAGCCAAAATTTCTGTGTTCTAGGAAAATATGGAAGAAATATCAGGCCAAGAAAAAGGTGCCTGGAGTGTGGTCACTAATCTCCTGCTCTGCTAAGAGAGTCCCCACTTTGTGCTGATCCCTGCTGATCACTGTGGTTGGCAGGTGCTCCATGTGTCTGAGGGCTGAAGTAGGATAAAAAGAAATAAAAGATAGGTCAAAAGGAGACAAGAAAATC
>PVJX010018182.1:22091-37122 GCA_004027295.1 Dolichotis patagonum
TTCTGAACCAAATAACAGAAAATGATCAATGGGTATTATAATATCTCATTTTTGATAAAAAAGAAAAAAATTTGTTTGAACTATCACACATATTCAAATTCCAATGAGACACAATGTGGTAGACAGAACCAATGGTAATAGAACAAAAAAAAAAGCATGGTAGGACTTCTAAGAAGGATAATATTAAATCAGCAATAGCGAGACAAGAAAATCTTAACTAATAATTGTACTTTTAAAAAATTGCAGATTTTGTGCCTCCACTGAGGCATAAAGAGTATACATACATACATACATACATACATACAGGGAGGTTTTCTGTCCTACAGTTAAAAAATAGAAGACAAAGGTTTACCACTCAGGGCTCTCCTCATCATGGATAATGCTTCTACTCACTCATGAGATTTGGGGGCTTTTTTTGTACTAGGGATCAAACTCATGACCTTGTGCTTACCAGGGATGTGCTTAAACCACTGAACTAAATCCACAGCCCCCAAATCATGAGATTTGGAAGAAGAATTTGCTGAAGAACTTTCATGGCTCTCAGTCAACTAATACAACTCCTGTACTACAGGATATGGACCACAGATTATAGCTAAATTTCAGAAGCTATACATCAATGAATTGTTCCTGAAATGCTTTCATGTGGTCTCAGATGCAGATTTAACCCTTAAAGAATTCTGAAAAGAACATTACAAAATCTTTTCCTGTGTAAGGTTAATTGCCATTGTTTCTCTAAGGAGAGTGAAATCTCCCTGGATGAAAGTGTGGCTTAAAATTATATCAGAGAGACTTTGAATGTTGTCTAGAGGAACCTGAGCCTTCAATTGACCTTGTGGTTGATGACATTGTCACTATAGCAGAGTCTGAAGGCTTGTAAGTAGACAGTAGTGACATTGAAGAAGTGATGGAGGAATGCTCAGGGGAATTCTCTACTGAATTCTCCAGCAAATTCTGTCTGATTAAGACAGTAGCAGCTGAGGAGCTTTCTGAAGAGGATGAGGAGTATTAACAACTAGTGCAACAAAATTCTTCTGAAATGAATGAAATCCTGAAAAACTGGACAGAGCTACAAACATTTGTAGAGAAGGCCCACCCAGACAGACAAAATCTCAATCATTGCATTCAGTTGGTTAATGACAATGCCGTATTATAATGCAGAACAGTGTTAAAGAACAGATGGAAAAAGACAGGTTTTAATTCTGAAAAGATTGAGTCATAATGAGCCTGAAGCAGGTCCAAGTGGGCTGCAGACTTTCCCAAATAGAAAAAAGACACCAGAGAGCCAGATTTCTGATGTTCTTATAGAAGAGGACTCCCAAACAATAACTACTTTTCATTTTGTTCTGCTTTTCTGTAAGTCAAACATGGTAACTTGAATGATGAGTACAACAAGAAATTGTTGGTTCCAGAAAACTAGGCACATTTTACAGCTTTTTGGTGAGCACATTAAGGAAATTATTGATGTTTCTGGTAAATTATGCACATTAAACAACACTTTTTATTATGAAAAGTTTAGTTAAATGATGCCTCAGGAGGTTTGCAGCACATTATGTGTATTTTCATTATTTCTTATGGGAAAAATAGCTTTGACTTAACAACCAATTTGAGTTACAACTATCCCTCACAAACAAATTGAATTTGTACATCAAGTGTCCACTGACTGTTATAAAAGAGGAAGGAGATCAATAGATACAGGAAGAGGGAGGGGAAGGAATGGGGTGGAATAAAGGTATTAGTGTTATGTACATCTACAATTGCATGCAAGGAATGTAAATATTGTTTTTAAGTGCAAAAATTTTTTTAAAAAAAAGAATGGGATTAAGAGATGACAGAGGGCAGAAGGAATGAAGGGAAAAGGAATGAAAAACAAGAATTGAAATGTATTATCCACATGTACCAATTCCACAAAAGGAATATAAACATGATGTACTACAAACATATACAAGTAAAAAAGAATGAACTAAAAGGTCTTTCATTAAATACAGAGTATCACCATGCTTCCCAGAGAAACTATATGGTCCAAAAAACATCATTACCCATCCTAGGAGGTAACACAACTGGTAGAGTAAAAAACTTTTAAGTAGCAAAGAGACTCTCCCTACAGTCACAAAATAACATTTAATAAGTCTTTCTTTATCTTGAAGAAAATAAAACCAAATGAGACAAAACAGAATAGAGTCAATCAAAACAAAAGGATGAACATGGTACATGACTTAAAAGCAAAATACAAGGAGATCAATAATGGCTACCATAATGCCTCTTGCTATCTTCAAAAGAATTGCCCATATCATCAGGAGTCATAAAATCAAAAACAGTACAGAACAAAACAAATAAAAAACAAAACAACGGAGACATTATAGGACTTCAAAAGAAGATAATAGTAAAACCACAATGGGTATTGTAATTCATCTTACTGTCTTCAAAGTAGCTGCTTATAACATCAGACTTGATAGTATCAAACAAAACAGAACAAAATAAAATCAGTCAAAACAAAACAATGAAAGCAATACAGGTCTTCAAATCAAGCTAATAGGAAATAAAAAATGGTTACCATGATATATCCTGATATTTCTGGAATAGCTATGGAAGCCACCAAATCTAATACAATTAGACAATCTGAAACAGAATAAAACCAAACAGAACAATGAAAACAATATGGGCTTCAAATTATGATAATAGATTAACAATGGTCGCTGCCTTCCCTTTTTGGACAATTCCTTCCCTTTCACTGTCACAAGATGTAGTGTATATTTTGGATCCCACTAATTCCTTTAGCTTTTATACTAGAGAGGCAACACACTATTCACCTATGTGACTCTGAACCTTTTTAACCCTGAGCATGATCTCAAGTTGTATTCATTTACTTACAAGAGCCTCAAGACTATCTTTCTTTATAGCTGAGTAGTTTTCCATTGTATAAAAGTGTCATTGGCTTTCCAACCAATCTTCAGCTGATAGGCAACCTACCCTCAACTTTTTCTGGTTCCCTGTCACATACAGCATTGTTTTCTCATCTATGACTTCCAGTCTATAAACCTCATTTTGGGTTAAATGTATTTCTTATATAAAACATATTGATGGACCCTGTCTCATGATTCACTCTGCTTGTGTTTCTTTTTATTGGTGAATTGAGGTGATCTATATTAGTGATTTTGGCCAACTTTCCCTGCCTCATCTCTGACATACTATTTTTCTGCTATTGGTGGTCTACTTTTCCCTTTAATTCCACTCTTTACCCCATTGAGTGAGCCCCCTCTGCCACTGTTCCTGAAACCAAGGTCTTTTTTTCTCTCTCTAGAATGTCCTTTAGTATTTTTTGTAGGGTTGGTTTGGTGGTCATGAGTTACTTCAGTTGTTCTTTGTCATGGAAGTATCTTGTTTCTCGGTTAATTTTGAAAGATAGTTTTGCAGGATACATTAATCTAGGTTGGAGGTTACTTTCTTCAGGACTTGGAATACTTCACTCCAAGTTCTTCTTGATTTGATGGTTTGTGTCAAAAAGTCTGTCATGGTTCTGATGAGTTTTCCTTTATAGGTGATAGATTTCTTTTCTCTGACAGTTTTTAATACTCTGTTCTTGTGTTGAATTTCTGGGATCTTGATTATTATATGTCTGGGTGTAGATTTATTTTGGTTATAGCTGGCTGGAGTTCTGTATGCCTCACTTATCTGAATATCATTTCCTTTTACTGTGCTTGGGAAGTTTTCTTTAATTATTTCTGTAAATAGCCTTTGTATTTCATTTCTGCTTACCCCTGTATTTTCACTCACATTTATAATTCTTAAATTATACTTCTTTATTTAAATTTTATTTTATTTTTTATTTTATTTAAAGAAAAAACAAAACAGAAAAAGGGAACAAATAATACATAATTTCAAAAAATAAACATTAAGAAATCACTAGTTTATAAATTACATATTGTCCTCTTAGAAATAGTTGTTCAAGTTACAAATGTAATGCATACAAAGTAGACATATAAAGAGTGAGACTGCAAACAGTTCTGTTCAACTATCCAACAAAAGCTTAGTAATATGGTTATCAATCCTACACACTTAAACATACATGGAGTTATATCCTTTAGAGCACTTTCTTTTCCTCTCTTTTTTACAATAGCAATTATACATTTTTGGATTTTATTACTCCTACATTTCTTATCACTTTTTACACTAGAGACACAATGTGATATTTATAAATATGATTCTTATTTTTTTCACTAATGAGTGTAGCCTCAAGTTGTCTCCATTTGCCTATGAAGGCCTCAAGATCATCGTTCTTCATAGCTGACTAATGTTTCATTGTATAAAAATACCACAACTTTTTCATCCACTCTGTGGTTGATGGACATCTTGGTTGTTTCCAAGATTTAGCTATTACAAATTGTGCTGATAGGAACATGGGTGCACATATATCACTGTGATATGACCTTTTCAGCTTTTCTGGGAAAATACCCAGGAGGGGAATAGTTGGATTGAATGGAACTTCCAATCCTAGTCTTCTGAGAATTCTCCATACTGATTTCCATAGTTATTGCACCAGTCTACCCTACCACCAACAGTGAAGCAGTGTTCCTTTTTCCCTTCATCCTCATCAACATGTCACCTTGTAGCCTTTGTATTGTTACTTCCTGGTTCCTTGTTATTTTTAAGTTGTCTTTCCTTTCACAATCACAAGCTACAAACCTGTCTTCAAGCTTTCAAAGTCTACCTTTAGTTTCTTTCAGGTGGTTTTGCCAGCTATTGGTTGACTTTTTAATTTTCTGTATCTCTCTTTGAATCTGTTTCATGCATTGTAATTCCTTTCTCTATTCATTCAAGGTTTCTATCATTTTCCTATGCTCCTCTTTTTTTAAATCTATGTCTGCTTTAGACATGCTGAGTAATTCTTTCAGTATGTTTATGATTTCTTTTTTTAGCCTAAGACATTTTTCTGATTTGACTGCTTTTATAATCTCATGAAGTTTTCTCTTTATTTCAGTTGTTATCCTCTCAGAGATTTCAGGTGTGTGACTTCCGTTTGCTTCCATGACTGTATCTCCCAGACTTGTTCTGTGTGGGTGAGAGGTATGAGATTGCCTTTTGCTTCTTCATCTTGACATTCTCCTGGGCTCCTCCCAACAAGCTGGTTGTAGGGCCCCAGACAATTCCCACATTGGTTGCCCCTCCTCAGCATAGGGGAATGGGACTGGCACCTGGGTTCCTTAAACCCCAGATTATGGGGAAGTAGCAAGGCATGGAGCTGGCTTCTCCAGACCTGTGTAGCTACACTGGGGCTTACCTGATGATCAGGAGTATGTGGAGGTGGGGTTGCTTCTCTCAACCTGTGTGTCTACACTGTGATTCTCATAATGCTGGCAGGCATACAGGGGTGTGTTTGTCTGATTCTGCTGGTGGGTGATGGCTGCCAAAGGAATCAAGGGCCTCCAATGGTGGCCTACGGGTACACAGAGTTTACCTGGCTGTATGTCCCTAATTCTGCTGGCCATCCACATGAAAAGTCCTTCTGGTGGTGGGGCCCCGCAGGTGGATGTGGATCTGTTGCCTCTCTCTACCTGCACTGGCCTTCCACTGTCTTCCCTGCTTGGTGAGCCCCTTTTGCCACTATTTGGCTCATCAGTGGCTGTTGCAATGCACACAGGAGCAGGGCTGATCCTCTGCCTCCTAGTTGGTTATCTGCAGGAATCTATGATGATGGTTGCTAGAATGCACACGGGAGTGTGGGGCCAGAGCCCCCACCATGGCTGTTAAAGTATGCATGGGGGTGTGGCTGGCCACTGCAGGCCAAGCTGGTTATCTGTGGGGAAACTCTGCAATGGTTGTTGGAATGTGCATAGGGTTGGGTGTCAGTCCAAGCAATTTCCACCAGTCTGCTCTGAGCTAGGAGTAGCTGAAGGAAGCTGGCTGCAGTTCTGGTTCCATGCTTATCCTCCCTGATTCCAAAGTGGCTCCCAGCTGATCACCCTCTCCTTCGGGAGGACTGAGTCCTTTACATTCACCATCAGCCAGTGCAGTTCTCTAGTCCACTGTTCCCTTTCATCACAGTGTCTCTGCAGAGGCCTTTGGGCTTGCCAGCCACCATATTCACTGTGACCCCAGGTTTCGACAGCGCTTCTCACATTGTTGGTTCAGATCTGGGTGAAAGTGCCACCAGCTATCACTGTCTTCTGTTTAAGTTTTTCTTTTTTTATTCTCTCTGTGGGCTTCAATTGTCACTTTAGGCTCTTCCTGGGTTGAGGGGACCCACTTCTTTCCTTCTTGTCTTCCCTACTATGCTATATTCCAGCATCTGGACTATTTCTCTCAGAGAGGCTGTTTACTCTGCTACTTACTGTTCCACCATCTTCCCAGTATTTCTAATAAGTTTTGAATACATATATACAGATTAATTTTTTTATTTAAAAACACAAAACAAAAAAAGGATAGAATGATACAGAATTTCTCAAAAACAGTAGGAAATTAACACTGGTTAATATGTTGCATATTGTTATTTTAGAAGCAGTTGTTCAGGTTATAAGTCTAATTACAAAAATAATCAATGAAACAATGACAGCACAAACTGTTCTTTTTGATGAACTAACAGAGCATTAGTATAGTATGTATGAAGCATACACATACGTACATATATTTATATATGCTTACCAACATACATGCAATCTTTTCCTTTCTTCCTTTTCTGTATTCCTCTATCCTAGTTCTTCTTTCCTTTTGAGCACTTTATTTCCCTTTGATCACTAAAATATTTATTCTACATACTGAACCTTATTACTCTTTCAGTTCTTTCTTTCTTTCTTTCTTTCTTTTTCTTTCTTTCTTTCTTTTTTTTTTTGTTACCAAGGATCGAACTCATGACCTCACACTTGCCAGGCAGGCACCTAAGCCATGGAGCTAAATCCCAGGCCCTCAGTTATTATTTTTTATTATTGTTTATATGAGGGAGATAATACAATATTTATACATGTAAGCTTGATTTTATTTCACTTATGAGTAAGGTCTCAGGTTGCTTCCATTTACCTATAAAAGTCTAAGGATTATCCTTTTTTAGGTGAGTAATATTCCATTGTATAAAAATATCACATCTTTTTATCCATTCTGTGGTTGATGGGTTGTTTCCAAAATGTAGCTATTATAAATTGTGCTGCTATAAACATGGATGCACACATATCACTGTGGAATGTGGCATGACATTTTCAATTTTTCTGTCAAAACATCCAGAAGGTGAATAGCTGGATTGAATGAGGCTTCCAGTCCTAGTTTTCTGAGGAATCTCCACATTGATTTCCACAGAGGTTATACCAGTCTACACTCATTCCAGCAGTAGAAAAGTGTTCTTTTTTCCCACAACCACACCAACCTTTGTTATCAGTAGCTTTCTTGATGGCAGCTATTTTTTCTGGAGTGATATGGAATCTCAATATTATTCTAATTTGCATTTCTCAAATGACCAGTGATGTTTTACATGTTTTCATGTATTTATTTGTTACTTTTTTCTTCATCTGAGAAGTGAGATGTTCATCTGAGAAGTTCATCTCAGTTGTCCATTTTTTGATTTGGTCTTTGAATTTGGGTGCCTGATATTTTTCAGTTCCTTATATGTTCTAGATATAAGTTCTTTGTCTGAGGTACAGCTGGCTAAAATTCTTTCCCATTCTGTGGGTTTTCTCTTCACTTTATTGGCAATTTCTTTTAAAGTACAAAAACTTTTTAATAAAAACAGATCCCAGTTGTTGATTCTTTGAAGTATTTCCTGTGCAGTTTGTGCTTTGTTCATGAGTTCTTTGTCTACCCTATGTCTTCACGGTTTCTACCTACCTATCATGTCATCTTCAAATAGTGGTAATTTAACTTCTTACTTTCCTATCTTTATTCCTTTTATTTTTCTGTCTTGTCTAATTGTTATGGCTAATGTTTCCAGAACTATATTGAATAGAAGTGATGATAGTGGACATCCTTGTCTTGTTCCTAATTCTACAGTGAAAGTTTTCAGTTTTTGTCCATTTAGTATAATATTCACTGTTGATTTGTCATAGATGGCTTTTATCAGATTGAGGTAGATATTATCTCTTCAGAGTTCCTATAGAGTTTTTATCATGAACATGTGTTGGACTTTATCAAAAGCTTTTTATGCATGTATCAAAATGATCATGTGATTTTTGTTTTTGGTTCTGTTGATGTGGTATATTACACTTATTGATTTGCAGTAAGTTAAACTATCCCTGCATTCCTGGGATAAATCTCACTTAGTAATGATGTACAATCTTTTTGATATTTTGCTGCATTCTATTTGCAAGTATTTTATTGAGAATTTTTACATCAATGTTCACTAGGGACACTGGCTATCAGAGTAATACTTGGTATGAGAGTAATACTTAGCGCCATGAATGAGTTAGGAAGAATTGAATTCCTTTCAATTTCATTGAAAAGTTTGAGGAGTATTCACATTAAATCTTCTCTAAATTTCTTATGGAATTCAGCTGTAATTCCATCAGGACCTGGGCTTTTCTTTGTTGGTAAGTGTTTAAGCACATGTTCAATTTCAGTAGCTGATATTGAGTTATTCAAAATTGTTACATTTTCTTAATTCTGCTTTGGTAATTCATATGTTTCTAGAAATCTTTCCAGTTCTTCTGTGTTTTCCACCCTGTGTGAATAAAGATTTTCAAAGTAGGTTTTCATGATCTGTTGAATTTCCATGGGATCTGTAGTAATTTCACTCTGCCCATTACTTATTGCATAAATGTGAGTTTTTTCCTTTTCTAGATAAGGTTAGCTAGAGGATTATCAATTTTGTATATTCTCTCAAAGAACCAACTTTTTTATTCATTAATTCTTTGTATTGTCTTCTTAGTCTCAATTTTGTTAACGTGCTCTGGTCTTTATAAATTCCTCTCTTCTATGAGTTTGGGTTTGGCTTGCTCTTCTTTTTCTAGAAACTTGAGGCATAGCATTAAGTTGTTTATTTGTTCTCATTCTGTTTTCTTGGTATGACAATTTATTGCTATATATTTTCCTCTTGGGACCACTTTTATTGCATCCCACAAAGTTTGGTATGTTGTATCTGCATTTTCATTGAATTGTAGGTATTGTTTAATTTATTTGCTAATTTCACCTGTAATCTATTGGTTGTTCAAGAGGTTGTTATTAAATTTCCACGTTTATGTAGGTTTTGTAGTTTCTTTTACTATTAATTTCCAATTTTAGTGCACTATGTTTAGATAATATACATGGAATCATTTCAATCCCTTTGCATTTACTTAAGAATGCTCTATGTGTTAATATATGGTGTATGTTAGAGAATGTCCCATGTGTGCCTGAGAAGAATGTGTATTCTGATGTGATTGGGTGGAACAATCTGTAAGCATCTACTAAGTCTATTTGTTGACAGGTTGATTGAGTTCTGTTATTTTTCCACTGACTTTTTGTCTAGTTGACCTATCTCTTAGTGACAATGGAGTATTAAGCTCCCCTTTACAGTTGTGTTATTGCATATTTGGTTTTTCATATCTATTAGTATTTGTCTTATATTGTTGGATGGCCCTTATTTGGTACATACATATTTATGATTGTTATCTTGTCCCCTTGAATTATTCACCTAATAAGCATGAAGTGACCTTTTTTATCTCTTTTGATCATTTTTGGTTTGATGTTCACATTGCCTGAAAACAGAATACCTAGGCATGCTTTTTTCTGGGTTCCTGTCACATGGAATATTGTTTTCCATCCTTTGACTTTTAGTCTTTGCATTTCTGTTTGAGTTAGATGTTTTTTCTGTATAAAGCATATTTTTATCCTGTTTCTTAATCCATTCTTTCAACCTATTTCTTTTAATTGGTAAATTTAGGCCATTTACATTGATTGGTATAACCAATGTGTATGTTTGTCATGTTATTTTCTTGTTGTTGGCTTCCTGCTTTTCCTCCTTGTTTAATTGCTTGCCCTGGCTTGTGTTTTCTTCTTGAAATTCTAGTCATTTTTATCTCTATTTAATCTATCTTTCAGTACTCTTTCTAGGGTTAGTTTGGTCAATATGAATTTCTTCAGTTGTTCTTTGTTATGAACGTATCTTCTTTCTCCATTAAATTTTAAAGAAATGTTTGCAGGGTACTTCAACCTTGGTTGAAAGTTGTTTTCTTTCAGGGACTAAAACACTTCACTCTAAGCTCATCTTTAGTTGAGGGTTTGTGCTGAGAAGTCTGTCATAATTCTAGTAGGTTTTCCTTGATAGGTGAGTTGTGTCTTTTCTCTAACAGATTTTAGTACTCTGTTTTTATGTTGAATTTCTGTGATCTTAATTATTATATGTCTGAGTTAAGATTTATTTTGACCATGACTGTTGGACATTCAATAGGATTCACTGATATGTATAACTGATTCTTTTCCCATGTTTGGGGAATTTTCTGCTATTACTTCTAAGAATAATTGACCTACATCATTTGCATTGACTCCTGCATCTTCACTGATGCTAGTTACTCTTATATTATTTCTTTTTCCATTGTCTTGAAGCTGTTGAAGTGTCATTTCATGCTGCCTTGTTTTTAGAAGATCTTTTCTTTCATCATTTCTAGCTGCAAGCCTGTCCTCAAGGTCTGAAATTCTATTCTCAGCTTCACTCAAATGGTTTCACCAACTTTCAATAGAATATTTATTTCCTGGATATCTCTTTGAATTTGTTTCATGAATTCTACTTTTCTATATTGTTCATTCAAGGTTTCCATCATATTCCTATGCTCCTGTACTTTTTATCTATGTCTTCTCTAGCTATGCTGAGCAACTCCTATACTAATGTTATTTCTGTCTTTATGTGACACACTATTTTGTAATTTGATTTCCTCCATAGCCTCATGGATTTTTTTATTTCACTTGCTATCTTTTCAGAAATTTGAGGTGTATGACTTGTAATGTCCTCTATTTCAATATTTCCTGTACTTGTTCCTGATGGACTGAACATTTGTCTAGTGATAATGGCCTCCACAGTACATTGTGGTGCAAGACCATGTCAAGAAGAAGGGACAGATGACCCAAATAGCATGGATATATTGGCACATGAAAGAATGGCCATTGGTACTGATATGATGCCTTCCCAGTACTCATGGGTACTGGAGAGATAGGCACAACCCTCAGAAGCATGTTCAGCTACAAGGATGGGGAACTGACTGCATAGCTTGAACAGTTGAGTTTATTTTCTTTTAGAAAAGATTCTGATATTTGAAGTCCAAAAATGTAGCATTGCCAGGATAATGTCCTGATGATTTTATTTTTGCCTTTCCCATGCTTTTACAATATGGAGCATGGGAACAGTTTTGGGTTAGGCTTCTAGGCAGTACCAGGCATATCTAGCCCCATGATCAGAACAGCAACTCCCCTTCCCCTGACTTCAGTTTATGTCTCATTGGCTAGACCTACTCATGTGACCACTGGTATGTCTGACCTGAAAGAGACCCTCTCAGTAAGCATGTTACCTTTCACAAACAACAAAAACCACTAAGGGGCCATGCTGCCTGCTGAAAATAGAACAGATGGCCATAGGAAAAAGCAGTACAGAGCATACAATGTCTCTGGTGCCAGGAAGTACAGTATTATATACACATCTGCACTGACCACCCTTGGAACTTTGACCCTGAACACTCCACCCAGATTCCACATCTTAAATCCTGTAAAAACTTAACTTCTCCTCAGCAGATTCTGAAATCATGCATGCTCACAGCCTGTCTGCATCCAAACCACATAAATTCAGTGTTTTGTTCACATAAAGTCTGTGTCTGGTTACTTATGCACCATTGATAACAACCACCAGATTGTAGGGCAGTCTGGAAGGGGAACACTTGAATGCATAGCTTCAGCATCTGGGAGAGACTGATAGAAATGAGCTCTGAACTAGAGAACTCCAAGTTCTACTGCAAGGTGTTCTTTCTTAGCTAACCCTAAGCTCCTGTTTCTGTAACCTTTGGCAGTGTGGGGTTGTTCTTCCATTTTAAGGATGAAGAAACTGGGTAACCTCTGCTAAAGTGAAATCAAGATGCAGCTCTGAAAATGCAGGGCTTCTGGGTTCTTCACCAAGTCACAAGGTGACTGAAAGTTCAATCTCAGTATCCTGTATCACTCGGGTCACAGCACTGGTTAGGGGGATGGAAAGTAGAGACAATAGACAGATGACAAATAATGTAGTCTTGGCTGAAATGACTCATAGGAACACTAGTGGATGGTCCATCAGTGTACTCATCACACCTAGAGCTACCTAAACATGTTCTCAGGTGTGTCCATCAGTTCCTCTGGTGGTATTCAAGTGCTATTACCAGGGACAAGGAGGGATATAGTCTTCAATGACCACCATGTTCTGGATTGGAGGATCCTCAAAAGGGATGAGTTGAGTATTGGACTAAAAGAGTGACAGCTGGGAATAGATATGCAGAATGGGGACAATTTTCTTCTTCTACATCCAAATACTTGAAGAGCCCAAACTGGAAAGTGGTCCTCCAGTAATCATCATTTACCTTACCTTTTGTCTCCATGGACTGAAACATCAGTTCTCCCAAGAAAGTAGATGCCAGTGGCCATCCATTCTACGTAGGTTTCTCTAGGAACTCAACATAAAGCAAGGACACATTGATCCAACCAAGGAAAGTGTGTTCACTTGGTGAGTGGCCAGAGTGGGAGGCAATTGGAAACAGCAGGTGTCTTGTGACCAGCAACCCCCCCTACCATCCCGCATGGTCACCTTCAACATCCTCCCAGTGCACACTCAGTTGTTTTGAGTCATATGACATTGATTCCACTTCATAACTACTGGCTTGGACACATGAACCAGCCCGACTGACCAAAGTTCCTCATTCTTCTACCTTTAGTGTTGATTCAGAATGGCCCTGTGCCCTACCTGGAATTTCCCCCAAGCTGTCAGGAAGGCAGCAGTAAACAGATAGTGTACCGGGAAAAGCACATTAGAGGTCACTCAGGAAGAACAGACCTGATTAGATTACAGACCAGGATCAGGGTCTTGAGGAGAAAGGTTCATGTACTGTCTTGTCATATCAACACACATCCCTGTGCTCAAAATTTTACAAGAATTTAACATGGCATCTGGGCATGATGGTGCACATCTTCAGCACTCAGAGGGTGAGGCAATAGCATTCCTGAGAGTTGTAGGCCAGCCTGGCTACACAGTGAGTTCAAGGTGAGTCTTGAAAAGACAGTGAAATTTCCTTTCAAAAACACCAAAAATTAATGAGCAAATGAAATGAATAAGACACTTCACAAAAGGAGAAATACAAATAACCAATAAATACCTAAAGAAGTAATGGAAATCCTTGGACACTACAGAACAATGGCATTCTCTCTTACCCCAAAAGAATGGCCATCATCATGAAATCAAATTATAACAAATTATAGTGATGCTAAGAGAGAAAAATAATTCCACACTGTTGAGGGGGATATAAACCAATGTAATCAGTCTGGAATTTAGTATGGATATTTTACACAAACTAAGAATATAAGTCCCATTTCACCCAGAAATAATATCTTTTTTCAGGAATTAACAACATCATGTTATAGTGATACATGAATGACCCTGTTTAGAACAGTACAGTTCATAAGATCAAAATCTTGGAAGCAGCCTACATGTGCATGAAGCAAGTGTATGTATAAATATACTATTGGATGTGCATACAAGAGTGCTACTTTGCCATAAAGAAAGATAAACTTGAGTCAGTGTAGGAAAATGTGTGCACATAGAGGCCATAATATTAAGTGAAATAAGACAGACGTTCCATCTTAAATGTTGCATGGTTTCTCTTATATGACAAACCTAAATTATAAATAAAGAACAAAACATCATAGAAAGTAAGAAGATGAAGCTTTTTGAAAGGTAAATGAGAGCAATAGATCCTTTTAAAGGCATATCATCAAATATCCAGTGATCAGGACTCTTGGAAAGACAAGATTTTATTCCACCTATGTACAGGCATGCTGAAATCAGAGTGATATAAACAAATATCTAGAGGGGAGGCTAAGTGTATGCAGGGTTTTAAGGTTGGGGGTCACACTGTCATAGAATCTAGATGGAATATCAAAGCTGCAAAGACAATCAGTGTAGGTGCATGTATAGAACTGGCATCAGGAAGACTACAGGTCCAGTCCTAACTTTCTTTATGTAGCTTAATTCTTGTTTGCTAAGGACAACCTAGATTCCCATTGTTTTTTAGTGGGCAGCATGAAAGTCTTTCTCAGGTTAGACTTATGTTACCATGTTTTGTTAAATATAGAAAGGGGTAGGAGACAGAGTGGAGATTTTCATGGATACTTCAGGCATGACAAAAGGGGCAGCTTTGGAACCTAACTGGGAGAAAAATCCTGGGGAACAGGGTTGTATTGAAGAGAAGTCAGAGCCAGCATTTGCTAATTGGTGATCACTTGTACACAATCCCTTAAGAATGAAAGAAAATTCTGAAAAGACATGGAATCCAGACCTGAGGAAGGACTGAAATGCCATACAGGTTACTGTAGGCATAGAAATACAGAGCCAAAAATCTTTGGCTAAGGAAGGGTTGGATTGGTTCAGCAAGGAATGAGATAAATGCAAAGTTTTGTAAAGATAATTAGAAACATGTTGCAGGAGAGAAACTCTAGGGTGTAGTGAAAGAAAGAAGAATCTTAACGGGGTCAGATGTCATAGATAAGGGGAGGTAAGGAGACTACTAGGGCTATGGTGAACACAAGAAAAGGGAAAAAGTATTGACCCAGTTGGCACCAGATTGGGTGGGGCTTAAGGGTCTGGAGATTTTGTTTTCAATACCTTCAATGGTAATTGGGTCCAAGGATGCTGGTCTGGAATGAAGGCAAAGCAGTGTGACAAACACCCATATTGATTAAAAATGAGTAGGACTTACCCTCTACGGTAAGAGTTACCAACAGTTTAGCATTCAAAATATTTCAGAGAGGCTCTGCAGGTTTCAAGCCTAGTTAGTTTGCAGTGACCAGGACAAGAAAGTCTGCTAAGGGGTCCATTGGGGAGAGTTCATGGGGTAATTCTCCAGAACCACCAGGC
>PVJX010018183.1:0-37021 GCA_004027295.1 Dolichotis patagonum
TCTCTCTCTCTCTCTCTCTCTCTTTTTTTCTTTGTTTCTTTTTCTTTCTTTTTCTCTGTTTCCTCTTTCTCTCTTTCCTTCTTTATCTCCCCTTTCTTTCTTTCCTTTTCTTTTCCTTTTTTCCCTTGAGACAGAGTCTTGCCATTTCAGGTTGGCCTTGAATTCACTTTGTAGCCCAGGTCGGCTTTGAACTCCAGGGGATATGCCTGCCTTAGCCTCCCAGGTGCTGGAATTACTGGTATGCACCACCACACCTGGCCCAAAAAGTGTTGCAGTGTAGCTCAGGTGTATAGCACTTGCCTAGTATGTGTGATGCCTATTCATTTCCTAGTACAGAAAAAAAAAAAATGTTTTGGATTTGATCTTGAATCCTTTTTGGTTGAGCCCCAGGTCTTTTTTATTTTTTATTTTTTTTAAAGACAGGCTCTTGCTATGTAGTTTAGGCTGGGCTGGAACTCACAATGTAGCCTTTGCTGGCCTTTGACTTTTGGTGATCCTCCAGGGTGCTGGGATTATAGATATGTGCTACCATGCCTGACCCCAGGTCCAGTTTTCATTTTGAAATTCTTCTAGACCCTGTCTCAAAAAGACCAAAAAAAAAAAAAAATCTTGTAAATCTGCTTTTTAAAATTTCCAACAATACGATTTCCAACAATATGATTTCCAACAATATGATTGAAGTCTTGGATCTAACCATTTCATTTGGCGTAGTTGGAACCCTGTTTTGCATGCCTCAAATCTTATCAGCCATCCTGTTTGTCTACCAAACTGTCACAGAAGTGATGTGCGTGTGGTGATCCATGCTTGTAATATTAGCTACTCTGGAGGCTTGTGTAGGCTCACTAGAGCTCACAAGTTGGAGATCAGCCTAGACAATGTAGCAAGATCTCATAACAATTTTTTTTTTTTTTTTGTACTGGGGATGGAACTCATAACCTAGCACTCTCCAGGCAGGTGCTTATGCCGATGAGCTAATAAATCCCTGGCCCAAAGAAAATTTTTTTTTAAGAAGTGACCTTTCTAAATTGTAGAACTGCTGAAGTCTGTCCTTTTTGCTTTAGGACTCTTTATTACTATCAGTCTTGACACATAGCAGATGCTTAAATCCATCTTCCTTCCTCCTAACCTCAGAATGATTTTGTTCAAGCTATTTTTTTCCCCTTCAGGGTACTTTTTTTTTTTTTTAATTGGTACATTTTAGGGATGCATACTGGTAACACTGGGCTGGAGATACAGCTCAGCAGCACAGCACCTGTCTGGCAAGTGCAAGGTCATGAGTATGATTTCCAATATAAAAAAAGAGAGAAGGAAAACATAGTGGTAATATTCTGTTGAGAATTTGTACCTATACATATGTATCTTGCTTCCTCTTTTTTTCCCATTCTTCTCCCCTCCCTTCAATGCCTCTACCCCTCCTTATTTACAAAAATTTGAGTTTCCATTTTTTTTTTTCCTATTCTCTTTTTTCCTTGTCCCTTCCTTCTTCCCCCTCCCCTCTTTTTGCTCTTCTCATTTGAACATTTTCTTCCCATTTCCTAATATCTATTATATGTTTTGGTCCTTATTTACACTTTCATTTTCTCACATCAGAGAAATAATGCGGCATTTCAGTGTGTGTGTGTGTGTGTGTGTGATTGTGATTTATTTCACTTGAGAGGATGGTCTTTTTTTTTTTTTTTATGGTACTGGGGCTCGAACTCACGACCTCGCACTTGCCAGGCAGATGCTTAGACCACTGAGCTAAATCCCCAGCCCGAGAGGATGGTCTTAAGGTACATCCATTTACCTAGAAATGTCTCAAATTTATCCTTTATGGCAAAGTAGTACTCCATTATATTACCAAAAAACCCCCACATTTTCTTATCCATTCACCAGTTGATGGGCATTTGGGCTATTTCCAAGATTTGGCTATTACAAACTGTGTCGCGGTAAACATAAGTGTGCATATATTGCTATGGTATGATGCTTTAAATTCTTTTGGGAAGAAACCAAGGAGAGGAATAACTGGGTTGATTAGAATGTCTAGTCTTAGTTGGTTTTTTTTGTGGTTTTTTTTGTTTTATTTTTTTGTCTTTTAAAGACAGGGTTTCACTATGCACTTCAGACTGGCCTTGAACTCACTTTGTAGCCCAGGCTGGCCTGGAACTGCAGTGATCCTCCTGCCTCAGGAGTACTGGGATTACAGATGGGTGGCACCACACTCATCCTTAGTCCTGTTTTTTCGAGGAATCTCCACACTGATTTCCACAGTGGTTGCATCAGTCTACATTCCACCAGTGGAGAAAGTTTCCTTTTTCTCCACAGGCTTGCAAGAATTTGCTATTGGTTGATTTCTTAATAATAGCCATTCTTTCTTGAATGAGATGGGATCTTAGTGTTGTTTTAATTTGCATCTTTCTTTTTTTTTTTTTTTTTTTTTTGGTACCAGGGATTGAACTCGTCACCTCGCGCTTGCCAGGCAGGCGCTTAAGCCACTGAGCTAAATCCCCGGCCCCTAATTTGCATCTTTCAAATGACTGGTACATTTTTTCTTTTCTTTTTTTTTTAATTTTTTAAATTTTATTTTAAAAGGGGGTAAGATTAAACACAAAACAGAACAGAACGAGACATAAGAAAGCATAAATTTCAAAGCTAGACAACCAGAGATCTTACTGTCATATTGTCTCTTGTTTTCTTCCAAATGGTTGTCCTCATCTTTGCATATGGAGAGCTCATACTAAATGACATAGCCAATCTTGTCACAAGATGTGTAGTTCACTGGCTCCCACTTGCTAAGCAGGGGGGAGGGGGAGGAGGGACACGGGATGGGGGACAGGATGACATGAGATGTCTGATTCTCAGCCCACATGCTGGCAGGATCACAGCCACCCCCCAGAGAGGGGAAGAGTTCCTTGTTTTCCTGGCACCCCGAGTCAACCGCACTGTGCAGGTACCAAGGCGCCAGGGTCTCTCCCCTGCATGCCCCCTAAAGGTCCGCCATACGCATCTGCTATTTCTTTCTGATGAATTGACCATTCCATTTCCAAAGTTCTGAAATGGCCAACAGACCACAGAAAGAATTCTCTTTAGGCTCCTATTTGAAACCAGCAGCTACAGCAATCTGCTGGCCTTGCTTCAGGGCCACACATTTTTTCATATATTTATTGTTTCTACATCATCTGAGAAGTATTTTTTCATTTCAGATACTCATTTTTTTGTACTCATTTTTTTGTACTCATGTTTTTGTCATTGATTGTGTTAATATGTGATGCATTATGTTTATTGATTTGCATATATTAATCAAACTCAGGACCTTGTGTTTGCCAGGCAGGTGCTGTTCTGCTGAGCTATATCCCCCACCTTGTAGTTTCCAATGTAAAGGTCTTTTAATTCCTTCATTAGATTGATACCTAGATATTTCATTTTTTGGATGCTATTATGAAAGGTGTTGCTTTGCTAATTTTCTCAGTGAGTTTGTTATTTATGTACAGGAATGCTATTAATTTTTGAATGTTGACTTTGTATCCAGCTATGCTACTGAATGTGGTTATGAAATCTAGAAATCTTGTTTTAGTCTGGGTCTGGCTATGCAATTCAGGTTGGCCTCAGACTCACGATAATATTCCTGCCTCGGCCTCTTCTTGGTTTTTTTTGTTTTGTTTTTGTTTTTTTGGTACCGGGGATCGAACTCATGACCTTGCGCTTGCCAGGTAGGCACTTAAGACACTGAGCTAAATCCCCGGCCCTCCTCGGCCTCTTCAGTGCTAGGATTACAGGCTTGTGACACCATGCGTGTTTCAAATCCAAAAGTTTTTTGGTGAAGTTTTTGAGATCTTCTATGTAGAGTATCATGTCTTCTGTACATAATGATAATTTAACTTCTTCCCTATCCTTATAACTTTTCTTTTTCTTGTCTAATTGCTCTGGCTAATGTTTCCAGAACTATATTGAATAAGAGTGGTAATAATGGTCATCCTTGTTTCTGATTTTAGAGTGAAAGCTTCCAGTTTTTGTCTCTTTCTATCAGATTGAGATAAAGACCATGTCTTCCAGCTTTCTGTAGCATTTTTATCATGAATGGGTGTTAGATTTTGTTAAATGTTTTTTCTGCATCTATTGAAATGATTGTGTGTTTTTGTCATTGATTGTGTTAATATGTGATGCATTATGTTTATTGATTTGCATATATTGAACCATCCCAGCATTCCTGGGATTGATTCTGCTTGGTCATGGTATATAGTCTGGATGATTTGCTGCATTCATTCTGTTTGCCAGAATCTTTTTTTTTCTTTTTCTTTTTCTTTTTCTTTTCATTTCTTTTTTTTTTTCTCTCTTTTTGAGACAGGGTCTTGCTATGTATTCCAGGCTGGCCTTGAACTCACTGTGTAGCCCAAGCTGGCCTGGAACTCTCAGTGACCCTCCTGCCTCAGCCTCCCTAGTGCTGGCATTACAGGCATGTGCCATCACGCTTGGCAACGTTAGGTTGTTTATTTGAGCTTGCTCTGTTTTTCTGATGTGAGAATTCACTGCTGTAAATTTCCCTCTTAGGACTGCATTTACTCTCTCCCATAACTTCTGGCGTGTTGTTTTGATGTTATCATTTAACTGTAGAAACTGTCTAATTTCTTCTTTAATTTCACCTGTGACCCATTGGTTATTTAGAAGGGCGTCATTTAATTTCCATGTGTTTATGATGTCCTCGTGGTTTCTTTTGCCATTGATTTCCAATTTCATTTGCACTATAGTCTGATAATATGGATAGGATAATTTAGATTCCTTTGCATTTATTTAAGCATGTTCTGTGAGCTAGTATGTGGTCAGTTTTGGAGAATGTCCCCTGTGTAGCTGAGAAGAATGTATATTCTGATGTTGTGGGATAAAATACTCTGTAGACATCTGTTAAATCCTTTTGGTTTAGTTCTGATATTTCTTTGTTGTTTTTGTCTAGTTGATCTATTTGTCAAAGTGGGGTATTGAGGTCTCTCATTACGATTGTATTAGTAATTGTACATGACCATTAAATTTGTTTCATATAGTTGAGTGCATTGGTATTTGGTGCACATATATATTTATCATCATTCTCTTCTTTTTGGATTGTTCCCTTTATAAGGATGTAGTGACCTTCTTTGTCTCTTTTAATCAGTCTTGGCTTGAAATCCACTTTGTCTGCAAATAGAATAGGTGCCCCTACTTTTTCCGGGTTCCTGTTGCATGGAGTATTGTTTTCTATTCTTTGACTTTCAGTCTGTGAATTTCATTTTGAATTAAATGTGTATCTCATATGCAGTATATTTTTGGATTTTGCTTTCTGATCCATTCTGTTTCTTTTTCTTTTTTTTTTTTTTTTGGTGCCGGGGATCGAACTCATGACCTCGAGTTTGCCAAGCAGGCACTTACACCGCTGAGCTAAACCCTGGCCCTGTTTCTTTAGATTGGTGAATTGAGAGCATGTCCATTGAGGTTCTAATTGATTTGTATTGACTTATCCTTGTCGTGTTGCTTTCCTGTTGTTTCCATTCCCTTTTCCCCCCTCTGTTTATTACTTGCCTTGCATGGTGGATTCATTCTGTTGGAGTTGTAATCTTTCTTTCTTTTTCTTTCTTTTCTGTCTTTCTGTCTTTCTGTCTTGTCTTTTTTGAGACAGCATCTCGCTATTTGGTTCAGGCTGGCCTGGGCTCACTTTGTAGCCCAGGCTGGTCTTGAATCTGCAAGGATCCACCTCCCTCACCCTCCCAGTGCTGGAACTATAGGAGTGCACCACCATGCCCGGGGAAATCCTTCTTATCTCTTTCTAGGGTGTCCTTCAGAACACTTTGGAGTGCTAGTTTGGTGGTCATGAATTTCACTTGATCTTTGCCAAAAGGCCTAGAAGCGATGTGGTCATGAATTTCTACAGGTGTTCTTTGTCATGGAAGTGTCTGTCTTCTCCATCAAGTTTGAAAGAGTTTTGCGGAGGAACATCAATCTGGTTTGGAGGTTTCTTTCTTTCTTTCTTTCTTTCTTTCTTTCTTTCTTTCTTTCTCTCTCTCTTCTCTCTTCTTTCTCTCTTCTCTCTTCTCTCTCTCTCTCTCTCTCTCTCTTTCTCTCCTTCTTTCAAGACTGGGTCTGACTATGTAGTTCACTCTGGCCTTGAATTCACTATGTAGTCCAGGATGGTCTTGACCTCAGGAGGATCCTCTTGCCTCAACCTCTCCAGTGCTGAGACTGTGGTTGTATGGGACCACACCCAGCCAGAAGGTTGTTTTCTTTCAGGATTTGGAGTACTTCATTCCAAACTCTTCTTGATTTGAGGGTTTGTGTTAAGAAGTCTATGATTCTGATGAACATTCCTTTATATGTGATTTCTTTTTTTTCTCTAACAGCGTTTAGTATTCTGTTCTTGTGTTGAATTTCTGGAGTCTTGACTATTATATGCCTCTATGCAGATTTTTTTTTTAATCGTGGCTTATTAGAATCTTACAATGCCTCACTTATCTGTATGTCAAATTTTTTTTCCTTGCTTGGAAATTTTTCTGCCTGACTTCTGTGAACAGGTTTTTTTTTTATGTCATTTGTGCTGACGTTTTTCATTGACTCCAATCAAATAATATTATTCTTCCTTGCATCATCTAGCAGCTGTTGGATTGATTTTTCATGGGCTCTTGCTATTTTTAAGAAATTTTTCTTTACATGATTGCTAGATATAATCTTGTCTTCTATATCTGATATTTTGTCCTTATACTGGCTCATTCTGCTCCATATATTTTCTTTCCTTTTTTTTTTTTTTTTTTTTTTGAGGCAGGGTCTTACCTTGTAGCCCAGGCTGGCCTCAAACTCATGGTGATCCTTTTGCCTTAGCCTTCCTTGTGCTGGGATTATAGAGGTGTGCTACCACTCCTAGCAAACAAGAAATACTCATGTACATACACAAACAACCTTACTGTTATGATTTGTGTCTAAATGTCCCCCTAAAGACTTGTGCAGTCATGGGGTAGGTGGGCTTTTTGGAGGTGGTTGAGTCTAGAGTATGTGATTGATTCATAGTGGAATGCTAGGATTAAGGCAGAAAGAGGCTGGTTTACCCCTTCTGTATATTGTTTTTGCTTTTCTCTGCTACCATGAACTGTTATGCCTCTACCATGTGCCACTCTGCCTTAGAGCCAGCCAATAATGGACTGAAACCTCTATAAACTGTGAGCCAAATAAACCTTTCCTCCCTTAACTTGTGTTAGGTGTTTTGTCTCAGCAAGGAGAAAAGTAACTAAGATACCTACTTTTACTTGTGTTATAAGCAGCCATACAGTTAACTGGTGAGTGAGTGAGTCTCTGTTCAAAAGTTAGGTCCCTGATCTTGAAAACAAAGATTGGCCTGACCTTGGTCTTAGGGTACATTATTTGTCTCAGCTGTCAAATGAGGGTAACAGGACCAGTTTAGCTCACGTAGATGGTTGTGAGGTATGACTACTAATGAAAATAATTGTAAAACACTTTTGCAAGTTAAAGTGTGATATAAATGCTAAATAATAGTTCTTCATTGAGATGTTGTGAAAATTAGCGGCATGATGTCTGTTAGAGGCCTTAAGTTCTTTTGAGAAAGGTGGTATATTTTTATAAGTACTATTTGAGGAAGAAATAGCTCAGAATTTGGGAAAAGTTATTACTACTCTAATTTCTGGAATGTAACAATTATGGAATAATGAAGCAACTTATTAAAGAGAGATATTTCCCTGAAGATTTATCATAATATCACTTTAGAAGATTTCTATTATAAGAGTTTCTTTTTGTTTGTTTGTTTCTTTTTGGTGGTATTGGGGAATGAACCCTTCACACTGAGCTACATCTTTATTTATATATTTAGAGATGGGGACTCACTCTGTAGGTCAGGCTGGACTTGAACTTACTGTGTAGCCCAAGCTGGTCTTAAACTTGTGATCCTTCTGTCTCAGCCACCTAGTACTGGGTTTATAGGCATGTGCCACCATGTGTGGCCTAACCCTTTTTTGAGACAGAGTCTTGCTAAATTACTAAATTTCCCAGGCTGGGTTTGAACTTAGGATCCGCCTGTATCAGGCTCCCAGAGTGCTAGGATTACAGGCATGTGCCACCATGCTTGGCCTATTATAAAAGTTTTGTCATCTTGGCTTTTGGGTTCAAAGAGGAATATGAATCCCATACTGTGGTAGTGATAAATGATTAAAAGACTGGTGGGAGTGGTTTATTTTTATATTTAAATATCACTTGGGTGGAGGATTTAGCTTAGCAGCATAAGCACCTGCTTGGCAAGCACAAGGTCATGAGTTCGATCCCTGGTACCAAAAAAACAAAAAAAAACACAAAAAACCCAGCCAATCAATAACACCATTCACAAAAATATTGAAAAATGTTTTAACTTATTGTAGACTGCCCCATGGAGACACCTTAATGCAGGGTTAGGTGATTGTTCTAATTAGGATTTGAAGAGTCACATGGTGCCATTTCGGGCAGAACTAGCACTCTTTGTTCCACACCTGCTTCTAAATATAGAACCACTGGCATCATTAAACTGTAATGTACTTGAAAAATGCTTGAATTTGAATCTCTTGAACTAAATTTTTCTCAGCCTCTAAAGTGACATTAACAATAGAGGAAAATCAGAATGTGGTCTAAAACTGCTATGGGAAAGGTGAAATAGCTAAGTGCTAGACTGCTGACATCCTCAGAACTGTACCCTGCTGACAGCTCATTTAGTCTTGTGTGTTGTTTTGGTATAGGGACCCACCCCATGTGTTACTAATGTTGGAACAAAATGACATGAAGATATTAGTTTTGTACAGGTTGGATTTGAATGTTTTTTTTCCTGGAATTTGTGTTCCCTTATAATTCATTATCTCTTTGTATGAAGGACAAATAAAAGGCTTGGGTTACTTTTCCTCTTTGATGATCCTTTTGTCTTAACCTCTATAGAGTGTGGGATTACAGTTGTACACCTGGCTCTCTGTCTTTTTCCCCCCTCTTTTTGAGACAAGGTCTCACTATGTAGTCCAGGCTAGCCTTGAACTCACTTTGTAGCCCAGGTTGCCTTGAACACACAGAGATCCTCTTGCCTCAGCCTCCCGAGTGCTGGGATTACAGGTATGTGGCAACACACCCTGTGGCAAATGCTTTCTAAGGTCTGTGAATATGGGAAGGAAAGCTATTGCATCACATGGTAATCTAAGATGGTGTTTGGTTAAATTAATTATTTGCCTTGGTTATTTAAGCAGTGGTAAACTTCTTTTGTCTCTTGTTCCAAATATACATAGAAAACCTCCTTCTGTCTGATTTAAAGTGCTGGCTCTGCGTTGGTTATAATTTGCTTTTTCTGGCTGGCACAGCCTTTTTTTGTGTTTTCTGTCTTCTGACAGATTATAGGATTGTGGGGAAACAGCGTCCAGGGCTTTTTCAGGAACCATGCCATTTTATCTACAGGAGAAGCCATGGGCTTTGGCACTGGAAGAAAACTGGCTCTGCATTTAAAGATGCCAAATCATCCTTGATTCACAAGTTTGCTGTCTCATTTTATCTATGTGTGTGTGTGAAACTTTTTAGGATATTGACTTTTTACTTTTTCTACTATGTGGTAGGCCATCAGTATGAGAATTCAACAATTTATCCTTTTTCTCCAACTCCCCACACAACACACACCACCTTCGTATCTAACATAGCATAAAATGCATCAGTCATTTTAAGGATTAGGGAAAAAGGCTCCATACAAATGTCCCTTTGGTGATCTTATGACTTGAGCTTTAATTCTGTTTTATCAATTAAATTCTTCTTTTTTTTTTGGGCACTGGGGATCGAACTCGCGACCTCACACTTGCCAGGCAGGCGCTTATGCCACTGAGCTAAATCCCCAGCCCCCTTATCAATTAAATTCTTTCCTATGGAATCTTGAACTGTTTAAATGTAGAAGTGATTTGCTGATGAAGCCAATCCTCCACCCCCACATCATACTGGGTATTGAATTCAAGGGTTTGCACATGCTAGGCAAGTACTCTACCACATCCCCACCTTTTTTGTAGTACTGAGGGTTTAACCCAGGGCTTTGCACTGAGCTATATCCTAGCCGTTTATTGTTGTTAATATTATTTTTGAGACAGGATCTCACCAACTGGCTACATTGCCCAGGCCGGCCTTGAACTCATGATCCTCTTGCCTTAGCTTCCCATAGTGCTGAGATTACAGGTGTGAGCTGCTGCCACAACTGACTGTATTTTAAAAATTTGAGACAGTCTGACTAAATTGCCCCATCTGGCCTTGGATTTGTTCCTCCTGCTTCAGCCTTCTCAATAGGTGGAATTATAAAGCATGTACCACCACACCCACTTGTCTCTCTGTAGAGATTTTTTTAAAAGGTATCCAGTGAAAGCCAAATTATCAAGAGTACTGTAATTTCTGATTTAGAAAGCTTAATTCATCTAAGAACATTTAGGAAACTTCAATTTAGTCACTTACCATTGACCTACTTTTCCAGTAGGGTCTAGAATAATTTATCCTAATTTTAAATGAATTTGTTTTCTTTTGTCTTGCATTGTATTTCAAGCTGGCCTTGAACTAAATAGGTAGCCCAGGCTGGCCTTGAACTCATGCAATCTGCCTGTCTCAGTCTCCCAAGTGCTGAGAATATAGCCATGAACTGGTTTTTTTATTATCATTTAAGCAGTGTTAACCTCAGTTGTGTTTTTCCTTTGTGCCTTTTAAACTGAGTACAGTTGATTTTTCTTTCTTTCTTTCTTTTTTTTTTTTACAGTTGATTTTTCAAACCTAGCTGTCTGGTTGTTTTAACAAATCTTCCCGACTAGGTAATGCTTTTACTTTCTACAGAGAGCTGTTTAATGATACCATCTAGGTATAGGTTATTTCCATTTAGATTTAAAGTGGGGCAGATTGGTAATGGAAAAGTCAGGTTGAATAGGCTAGTTTGTCTAAGGTAAATTATTATATGGACACATTTTCTTCCCTTGGTCAGAAGAAATGATTTCTCCTGTTCTGTTCCAAACCCAAAGTCTTCCAAAGGCTAGGGTTAGTTTTTCTGTTCTTATGTATTTTCTGATGTCAGAGAAATAAACAAAACAAATTGTTACTGTTTTATTTACTTATTTAAGATAAAGTCTTGCTGTGTTGTCCAAGCTGGCGTCAAACATGATTGCTCAAGCAGTCCTCCTGCCTCAGCCTCCAGAGTGGTGGGGACAAGTACCATACCTCACTTATTTTGTTGTTTCTGGGTTCTGGGGTCTGAGGTCTGGTTGTTTCTGGCATGCAGGGAGATAATAAACGTTTGGTAATATTTGTGAATGAGTGAACAAAATAAAATCCCAGATACAGTGAATGGATTTTACATTTCCCTCTAGTGTCTGAAAGAGAAAGTGCAGCTAGTTGTACACGCACATGCACACACTCATGCACAGAAAGTGCGACAAACACAGAAGTAAAATCAACTGTAAAGGAATGTCTTGCTACATTTAAATAATAGCTAGAAGGCTTACCTTTTTTGGGGAGATGATCAGACTTGATACTGTTTTTAACTCTAGTGAATGGTGAGTTACAAAGTCTGTAGGGGTTTTTTGTTTGTGTGTGTGACAAAGTCTCACTATGTAGTTCAGTGTCTTTTTTTGAAACAGTCTTGCTATGCAGTGCAGGCTGACTGACTTGGGCCCAGGCTGGTCTCGAATTTGCAATGACCTTCCTTTTTTTTTTGGTACTAGAGATCAAACCCATGACCACGTGTTTGCCAGGCAGGCACTTATGCCACTGAGCTAAATCCTTGGCCCGCAATGATCTCCCTGCCTCAGCCTTCGAGCGCTGGGATTACGAGTGTGCCACCACACCCGGCTCAGGCTGGTTTTGAACTCACTATGTAGCCCAGGCCTCAAACTCATGGCAATCCTATCTCAGCCTTCCAAGTCTTAGGATTATAGGTGTGCAGTCTCTCTGTGTCTCGTAGGTGGTCTGTTTAAGAGTGCTCAGCTTGGGCTGGGGATTTAGCTCAGTGGCTTAAGCGCCTGCCTGGCAAGCATGAGGTCATGAGTTCAATCCCTGGTACCAAAAAAAAAAAAAAAGAGTGCTCAGCTTATTCTTTCATTTTAGAGCATTGTTACTGTTTTATATTTATTATTCAGCTCTGTTGAACACTATACTTTTTAAAATTGGAGCAAATTAAGTGTCAAAGTCAATTGTTTTATTTTTGCTTTTTTTTTTTTTTTTTTTGGTACTGGGGATTGAACTCATGACCTCGCACTTGTCAGGCAGGCACTTATGCCGCTGAGCTAAATCCCCAGCCTATTTTTGCTTTTTGAGACAGGGTCTCATTATGTAGTCTAAACTGGCCTTGAACTTGCTGGCCTCCCCGCTGCCCATGCTGGGAATTGAATCCAGGGCCTTTGCACTGAGCTACATCTCCAGCCCTTATTTTATTTTGTAATTTTTTGGCACCGGGGATCTAACCCAGGACCTTGTGCTTGCTAGGCAGGCTCTGTGCCACTGAGCTGTATCCCCAGCCCCTCCGACCCTTTATTTTCAGACAGGGTCTCACTAAATTGCAAAATTGCCTAGGCTGGGCTTGAATTTGTTATCCTCCTGTCTTAACATCCCAGAATGCTGAAATTACAGGCATTCAACACCAGGTCTAGCTTTGAGCTGGCTTTAAAAGCAGCTATCATACAATCCTTTTCTCTCTCCCAGGAAGACCCCCCGCCTTTTTGAGGCAGGGTCTCACAATGAAGTTCATGCTGACCTCAGTGAGTAGCAGTGATCCTCCTGCTTCTGCCTCCTGAGTGCTGGCATTACAGGCTTGTGCTACCATGCCTGACTTGAAGTTATTAAGCCTGACTTTGAGCTCCACATATGAAGGAGTACTAAAACTTAGTGTTGTGTTTATTTTTGGGTGTGTATGCTGAGCTTAGTGCTTTATCACTGAGCTATACCCCCACCTCTTACTTTGTTTTAAATAATAGTAGTATATGGGGAATAAGGTTGTTGTGTGTAGTGTAGATATTTAATATCCTGCAGTTGGAATAACTCTGGCGACAAAATATGACAATCTAGAGCCAAGTGTGGCAGTGTACACGTATAATTCCAACACCCTAGGAGACTGAGGGAGGAAAATCACAAGTTAGAGCCCATCTTAGGTAATTTAGTGAGAACCTGTCTCAAACAAGGGTGTGTGCATGTGTATGTGTGCATGCTGGAGATGCAGCTCAGTGAGAAGGCCCTCAGTTCTGTCCCCAGGACCCCAAAGCAAAAACAATCTATGTAGTAGCCTTCTCTGGCCACCTTATTTTGGTGCGGCTCTGGAACCCAGAGCTTGCCCATGGTAAGCAGGGTGCTCTACTACAGAGCTATACGCCAACCCTGTTTTTCTTGAATGAGTTATATTCTCTACTGCTACATCTAGCAAAATAAACTACAATCTTTAGTATATTCCATCCCAAAATATTTCCCCTAACACTGACCTCAGTGATTAAAATTTTGACACAAACTACCGGTTACACGGTGGCCTGTTAGTTGCTGAGAGCATGTACAATACTAGGTATGTAGTCTGAAAGAAATCTAGGCGTTTGTGTCCTAATTTTGCTTAAGCCTGTGAAGGGAGTAATTTCCTGGATTGAATTGGATGTAGATGCCTTATATCTGACACACACTGGAACCAACTCTGTGTGTTTGTTTGCTTTTGTGTTTTGTGAACAATTTGATGTGCTCCCTCCTCCATCCTGTCAACTTCCAGATATATAATTTATGAATGCTCCCATTCCTTAATTTCTACGTCATGGGAAGCAAAGAGTTTCTGACAGAGAGAACTAATGTGTGCAGTTAATTTAATATGCAAACATACATCTATCCACTGTTTTGAGCTAGTGCAGTTGGTGAGTCAGAAAAGGAGAGCTAGGCAGAGCTACCTGGAGAGAAATCCTTTTAGTGGAGTGTTTCCTGGTGGCAGTTTCTTTGGAAGTCTGAGACACTGAGAGGTTCTACCAGCTTGGGAGCCAGTCACTCAGTACTCAGGCAGAGAGTGGGCAGGGGAGCAAGAGAAAGGGCTTGGTATCACCTGGCCCAGCAGCGGGATGCTTGGCTCGCAGCTTTGGGGTGGGGGCCCGTAGAGATGGGGGCAGCGTTAACAAAGAGGAGCCGGGCCAGGGCCGAGGCCGCGGGTAGCTGGCCTATCCCTGGCGGCTGACCTCCCAGTGGGCCTCCCCGGTTGGCTGCGTGGTGAGTCGCTCTGTTGGTTTCCTTGCTCTCCATTGGCTGTGCAGATGGGAGGGTGCTCGTCAAGAGCCGGGACAGCGCTGAGGGGGCGGGGCTGGCTTCCGGCGGCGAGGGCGAGAGAGCGGCAGCCGGCTGGGGGAGGGGGTGTCGGCGCACCGCGGAGTGCTGCGCTCTGAGAGCCTGGCACCCGGAGTAGCCGTCTCCCCCTCCCCCTGCCAAGACCGCTGGAAGCCCCTTCTCATCTGTCCTCCCTGGGCGGGGGCAGGCTGAGCTCAGGTGTCCCAGGCGAGCGGGGCGGAGTTTTCAGCCCCATCGAGAGCGCTGCGGAGCGAACCTCACCTCATTTCCAGGGCGCAAGGTGTGTGCGCGGGTGTGCTTGTGTGTGTGTGTGTGTGTGTGTGCGCGCGCGCGTGCGCGCCGTTTCTAACACGATCCTGACTTCTGTCGACTTAACCTTGTGAGAAAAGGGGAAAGGGAATGGGAAGTGGGAAGTAAGATCTCCATGTCCTATCAGTTCATTTGATTTTCCAGGTCTACCTTTCATCCTTTTCCTCCCTCCATCTCACCTCTGCTGCTGGGTAAGGAGATTCAGGAGTCTCATCTCTTTTTACTGATGTGTCTGTCGAGTAGTAACATGGACAGAGAAGAAAAGAAAGAGAAGAGGATCCTCTTCTATGTGACATTAGGTGTAGTAAACAACAACAGCAAAAAAGCTGTGAGTTTTGGGAACTGGACAGGATGCTTATCCTCTAAGGCTGTGTTCATTTTCCTCTTTTGGACTGCCTTAATCAGCACCACAGTCTGAAAGGAAAGGGAGTTGTTGTGGAAAAGGGGGTACTTCTGTCGAGGATGGTTAATATGCTCGTGTCTTCCCTTACTTAGTACATTTGGTGCGATTTGGTGTGATAGCGCAGTCCTATTGGTGAAATCTAACTAGAGTGGACAAACTTACCTTTCTGTTACTGAAACTTAAAAGTTTTAACCTGTTTCTTATATTCATAGATTCTGAGAGGGAATACTTTCTATCCTAAAAAACCAAAACCAAATCTACAAAGATCCAGATGGACTTTACAGATTTTTAAAAAGGTTCCCTTCCCCAAACTATGAATTTGGATGGGTGTAGCATTACAATTTAAATTTATTTATTTATTTATTTATTTTGTGGTACCAGGGATCGAACTCACAACCTCTTGCTTGCCAGGCAGGTACTTATGCTGCTGAGCTAAATCCCCAGCCCTACAATTTAAATTTAAATATTTCTCTTTTGAGTGCCTTTGTTTTTCTTACTTACAGGGCTTGTATCTCCAGTTCAAATCAGGAACCTCTGTGTATGTTTTAGATTGAGAGGAAAGTTACCAAAAAAATAGAATTCCCAAAGCCGGATGTGGTAATACAACTGTAATCCCAGCACTCAGAGGTTGAGACAGTGGATCGCTGGGAGTTTGAGGCCAGCCTGGGCTCCAAAAGGAGTTCAGAGCCAGCCTGAACATATAGCCAAACATGTCTCAAAGCGACAAAAGGAAGAAAGATGAAGAGGTAGAGAGAGCAAGCAAGCCAGCCCAAATGATGTTAAAAACAAAATGTGTGTGTATGTTGAGTGGGAATGTTGATGGCACTCTTGCTTTAACTGGGCATTTTCAAACAAAGGTATTTGAACCAGTTTTATTTCACTGTTGATTATTGAAGAACTATCCTGTCAAAAGGATGAATATCATTTTTTTGGCTATACTTTGGTAAATAGTAATTATTCAGAGTTTATTTTTGTAATATAGTTTCCAAAGATTGTTTCAACTGGAGTTCAGTTTTGAAGATACTTGGTATGCAGGTGCTGCCTTACAGTTTTAGCTGGATAAGTACATTTTTTTTTGCATTAATTTATTGGCTGTCTAATCAGGAGTAATTTGGATGAAAACAGCTCTTACAAAGAACCAGAGGCAGGTGTGGTGGCACATGCCTATAGTCCTAGCCACTAACGAAACTGAAATCTTAGAATCATCCACTTAGAGCCCTCCTGGGCAGTTTAGAGAGACCCTGTCTCAGAATTTTATTTTATTTAGTTTGGTTTTTTGAGACAGGGTCTTCTATGTAGTGCAGGCTGGACTGGAATTTACTATGTAGCCTAGGCTGACCTTAAACCTGCAGTGATCCTCCTGTTTCAGCCTCCCCAGTGCTGCGATTATAGGCATGTACCACTGAGCCCTGCCAACTGTCTCAGAATTTTAAAAAGCCTGTGTAGGCCTGGTGTAGTGGTGCTGGCGTAGACCTGTAATTTCAGTCAGTAATCAAGAGCCTGAAGCAGGGAGGATTGCTGTGAGTTAAGGCCAGCCTGAACTATACAGTGAGACCTTGTCTCAGAAAACAAAAAAAACCTTCCAAAAAACTCTGGCCAGTGTAGCTCAGTGAGAAGAGCACTTGCCTAGCATGCTAGAGCGAGGGTCTGGGTTCAGTCCCCAGTACTGCCCCCACCCAAGGCTGATGAGATAAGAAACTATATCAGTTGTGAAAACAAAGTAGCCAGCCAGGCATGGTAGCGCATGCTTGTAATCCCAGCACTTGGGAGGCTGAGGCAGGAGGATCATTGTGAGTTAAAGATTAGTCTGGGCTACAAAGTGAGCTCAAGGTCAGCTTGAATTGTGTAGTGAGATCTTGTCTTAAAAAGACAAAAAAAAAAAAAAAAAAATCAAGAAGCCTTAAATAGAATCGTGGGGGGAAAAGTACATTCCTAGTAATCATACATTGGATTTTGGGTTTTTAGTTTATTGTCCATTTGTCCCTAAGGTTTCTGTGAAGCATGTTTAAATTGGGAGAAAAGGGGATTCCCTCAATGTGTCTTACCTAACTAGTTACTGAGAATGAACTATTAAAAGTCACTGATTGAAGCTTTGACAACTACCTAGCATGTAAGACAAAGTGCACTTTGATGTCAAAGATGTAGCAAGTGACTCTTCTTTAAAAAAACTTGGAGGTTGTATTGCTTCAGCTTGTCTTTACCAAAAAGCAAGGTGCCCTCCTAGATATCCCAGGGTGGTTTCTTTTCCCATGATTTTAATAAAGTTTTGTTTTGTTTTCGAGACAGGGCCTCACTATGTAATTCAGGTTGGTCTCAAGCTCATGGAGGTCCTCCTGCCTCAGCCCCTTGAGGGAGACATGGTGTACCACCATACCTGGCAATAAGCTTTATAAAGTTACATTACCTTTTACTTACTTTATTTTTAAAATGTTTATGAACTGAACTACATCTCCAGCACTGTTTAAAAGAATTTTACTTTTGAGACAGGGTTTTTTTTTTTTGTGGTAACAGGGATTGAACTCAGGACCTCATGCTTGCCAGGCAGGCACTTAATTAATGCTGCTGAGCTAAATCCCCAGCCCCTGAGACAGGGTCTTGTTAAATCACTAAGTTGCTGAAGGTGGAGTTGAATTTGTGATCCTTCTACCTCAGCCCCACAGAGTGCTGGAATTATAGGTGTGCACCATCAGCTCCCGGGTGAGCTCCTGTTTTGTTACTGTAATTTTTTGATTTTCTTGTTCTTTTTTTTTTTTTTGGTACCAGGGATTGAACTCACGGCCCTGTGCATATCAAGCAGGTGCTTACACCACTGAGCTAAATCCCTGGCCTGTTACTGTTATTTTTGAGACAGGAACTTGCTTTGTTTTGCTAGAACTCACTATGTAACCCACACTGGCCTAGAGTTTGGAGAGAGCCTCCTGCCTCAGCCTCCTAAATGCTGGGATTACAAGTGTGTATCACCATGCCCTGCTTTTTTTTTTTTTTCTGATTTGTATAGTCAGTATATATTTTACATAATGAAGTGATTGTGGTTCCCCAAATAGTTTTTTCCCAAGAGACAAAAGGCTATATGTATAGAACTATTCATAGATATACATTGATTCCCAGATATCATTTAAGGGGCATGGGACCTCTTTAAGTTTGGTCCTCTTCAAAAGAATAAGTAAAGCCTTGACTTTTTACATTTCTTTAGGTTGAGGGGACATAGTGCTATTGAAGTTAAAGTAAGTGATTCTGTTTTCTGTAGCAGTCTGTTTTTATCCATTCTGTTTATTTCTGTGAGTCACAGCTTAAGAGTGTTAAGAATAAGGGCCCTGTGTTCTAACAGGAGACTCCAACCTAATCCCCTATTGGTATCAAACACAAAAAATGATCCCCTTGAGAAGGAAAAAGAAAATATTGGACGCTTGGCGTTGCTTAATTCTCATAATAATTGGTGTCAGTGTTCTGAGGCTTGGAATTGGAAAATGCTTCCTCAAGGTGTGAAAATACTAGAGGAAAAAAAGACCTGGGAATGCTTTTTCTAAAGGGAAAGACTTATTTAGGAACAATGAACACATTCATGTGAATATGTGGCTAATGGTGACTTTTAGCTTTTCAGCTTTGTTAGTCAGATCTCAGAGACAGTATTTTGTGTGAGAGCACAAACACCTTCCCCAGGGCTTGATTCTTAGAAGCTCAGTCTTTTGAGTTTCTTGTTGTGAGTCTGAATCCTGAGGGTAGAGGACTTAGTAGAGTCTGTCTGTAATCTGTTTATCACTCAGGTAAGTCTTCAGATTGACTGCTAGTGAGTTATTGAATTCTTCCTAAAATGGTTGTGTCTCAATCAGTTTAATCCTCTATAGTTTACAAGTCTGCTCTGATGAGGGCCAGAGCTAGCTGCCTGCCTGTCTTCCTTTCTCTTTCTCTCTCTCCCTTCCCCTCCCCCACCCCTGGTATTTTTGAGGCAGGATCTGCCTATGTAGTTCATACTGGTCCCATACTCACTTTTTAGCCCAGGCTGCCTTCAAACTTGCAGCCATCTATCTGCTGCTTCAGCCTCCCAACTACTAAGATTACAGGTGTGTGCCACCACATCTCGCCTATGCTTTTTTAATGTTATTGTCCCTTAAGAATCACTGTTGGATGTGCATATATGTTGCTTAGTGTCTCAAAATAAAGGGCCAGAGTGGTGTATGGATCTCGCATCAGCCAGGAGAATTTAGCCTTTAGTACCTTGTGCCAGCATTGTTGTGAAATTCTCTTCGGATCAAGTGGTGGGTGAGATTGCTTTCCAATTTTAAGATAGCACTGTGTTTGATTATCTTTGGTTTTATAACTAGTAGGGCAGTGCACTAATGCATTCATTTTGGAAACAGGCCAATGATAACACTGCCCTTGGGTCTGGAAGGATGGAAAAATAGGGACAGAGTAAACAATTGAGGGCATAAATAATGAATCTTCCAACTGAGCCCTGGGAGAGAGGGAGATTATCCTCAAAGCTGTTCAATCTGGCAGTGAAAGGGGAGAGGCCATTGAGTTAGTTCCTGAGACTGTGATACTGTGTGCATTATGGGATTGTCAGAGCCACTGAAAGCAAAGTAACCTTTCTGATAAAAATGTGTGTATATGTGTGCATGCATGTGTGTGTGGTACTGGGGATTAAACCCAGCATCTTCACACTGAGCTATATCTTCAGCTATTTAAAATTTTTTTTGGATTATGAGAGAGATAAATTGCTGAGTTGCCCAAGCTGGGCTGGAATTTGAGATCTTCCAGCCTCAACCTCCTGGTATGCCATTGCGCCTAGCTCTGATGCAAACTTTTAGAATCCCCTCTTTTTGAACAGAAACTCAACTTGTTCATTTTCTTTTCAGAATTTTTAGAATACAGGCCTTTGCTTCTTTCTGCAAACCTAATTTTATATGTTAAGTCTAAGAACACTGGACAGTCTTTGGGCATATCACAGAATTTTAATTATAGATTTCATTATCTGTAAATTTGTAAGATTAAAAAGTCTGGGCCTGGCTTAAAGGGATTCTTTGATACCTTGAGTATATATTATACTTTGAAATTAAATGTGGTTATTATTATAATAGGGTATAATTATATAACAACTTTCAAAAGCTTATGACAAATTTTTTCAACTCAGGAATCATTTCTAGCTATTACTTTTAGAGTTTTCATCCAGTGAATTAAATAAGCATGTGCTTATTGTTCTTAATATTTCTCCGAAGTAGGGAAAACTAATGAATGTCCTGTGAATGGCCAAATAATGCAGTGATTTGGTAGCAAGGCCAGGCCCAGAGTCAAGGTCTTGAAATTCTTTTCTTCTCTGCATACTTAATGTGTGTACTGTATTTTTTGTTTGTTTTTTGAGGCAGGCTCTCACTATGTGGCCCAGGCTGGCCTCACTCAGAGTGATCATCCTGCCTCAGCCTCCAGAGTGCTGGGATTATAGGCGTGCATGATCACCTTCAACTCTGTGTATTTTCTTGAGAAACTTTTAGGGCTGATTTTAAATTATTTGAAGGCTAAGGATGTAGCTTAGTGGTACAGTACATGTTTAGCATGTGTGAGGCCCTATGTTCAATCCTGAGAACTGTTAAAAATTTTTTGTTGTTTTGAAACTATCTCCCTTGAGAGGCCACTTTTAATTTCTCTGATTGTCAGAGGAATTCAAAGACTAAAATCGTATTACCAATCCAGAGAAGAAAGAAAAAGCTTCAGGGGTAAGGTGTTAGAGGAGTAAAAAAGATACAAACCTGAACACAGTACCTTGGCCAACCTGATGGTGGCCTAAGAGATATAAACCAAATTGAAGTTATATTTTGGTATTGATGGGGCCCAGGAAGAGAACATAGGCTGATTAGATGAAATCTATTCCTAGATCAAATTTGTTACATTTCAACCTAGCTGAAAAGGATGAGAGTGTCTTTACCAAGGTATACTCAGAACTCTAATAAAGGGTTCATTGCTGATTAACACATATAGCCTAGTTCTTGACTTTTTGTTTTTGGTGGTGCTAGTGTACTGATTATTGAACCTAGGGCCTTTGCACTGAGCTACATTCCTAGCCCCTTTAAAATTTTTTTGTTTTGTAGCTTTCCATGACATCCCATGGTATGTTTTCCAGATGCAACATGTATTTTTATGTTCTCTCTTACCCTTTTTCTCTTTATTTGGCCCAAGCTTGCTTTGCAGAGCTAGTTTCTCTCCTTGTACTTTCTCAAATAAACTTTGCCACTGCTAATATATGTATTTCTTTTTTTCTTTTTGTTTTGAGACAGTGTCTTACTAAATTGCTAAATTGCCCAGTGTGGGTTTGGATTTTCCATTCTCTTTGCCTCAACCTTCCAGAATTCTGGGATTACAAGTGTGGGTATGCCCAGAAGGCATGAACAGGAAAAGACCACTCTTTTTTTTATTTTTGTACTGGGAATTGAACTCATGACCATGCACTTATAAGGCAGGTGCTTATGCCGGTGAGCTAAATCTCCAGCCGTAAAAGACCACTCTTAAGCCTTAGGACCACCTGCTAAGGCTCAAGAGCCCAAAGGCCTGAAAACCTGGAGCTATGATGTCTGAGAGCAGAAGATGGACATTCTGGTTGCAGAGGAGATATATCATTTTTACCTTATTGTACTGAGGTGCTTTGCAGAACTAAGATTCCAAGTAAATCATAAACTAGCTCTTTTCCCTCCTAGCCCCTCCTCTCCCCTCCTCTGTTTCCCTTTTCTCTCCTCCCTTCTCTTTCCCTCCCCTCCCCTTCTCTTTTCTTTTGCAGTGCAGGAGATTGAACTCTGGGGTGACAAATACTAAGCAAATGTTCTGCCTGTGAGCTACATCCCCATCTCTGAAGCATAGCTTTTTTATATACATCTATATATGCAAATCAGTCATTGTATATTGATGAGCTTGTAGGAGCAAGGCCAAAGAAGCAAAACCCTCTTGTAGTATTTGACTTAACAAAATAAGCTCTTCTAACATGTGCTAATGATTATAGCCTTTTGCCAAAATGAAATCCATTTTGAATAGTCAGGTTGTGATTAAAGTAGTACTGCAAGTTATCACTTTAAAACTGTAGCTTTAAGGTTAGGATTATAGTTAGGGTTAGAGACAGGATTTCTTTAAATGCTAGTTGGTAGGACAGTGTTAGCTGCTTCTTGTTTGTTTGTATGTATGTATGTATGTATGTATGTATGTGTGTTTTTGTGGTCCCAGGGATTGAACCCAAGGCCTTCACACTGAACTATAACCCTAGGACTTTATTTACTTACTTACTACTTACTTAGAGACAGGGTCTTGTTGTATGTTCCAGGCTGGCCGTGAACACATTATATAGCCCAGGCTGGTCTCAAAGCGGTGATGATATTTTTGCCTCAGCCTCCTCAGTCTGGGATTACAGATGTGTGCCACCATACCCGGCTCCAATTTTTAACATTTTGAGACAGAGCCTCACTAAATTTCTAAATTGTCTGAGGCTGGGCTTGAACTTGTGGTTATCCTATCACAGCCTCTCTTGAGTGCTAGGATCACAGGCTTGTGCCATGATACCTGGCAGTTACTCTTCTTTTGAAGCTCTTCTATGGTTTCTTATCTCAGTGACAATTTTTTTTGGTACTGGGGATTGAACTCACAACCTCACGCTTGCCAGGCAGGCACTTATGTTGCCAAGCTAAATCCCTGGCCTTGTTTCTTATCTCCGAACACAAGTCAAAATATACCTTTTTAAGTATGAAGCTAGGTATGGTGGGGCACAACCTATAAACCTAGCACTCTGGGAGGCAGGACGATTATAAGTTCCAGCCCAGCCTGGGCAACAACAATTTAACGAGACCCTGTCTCAAAATAAAACATATAAAAAGGGCTGTGAGCCGGGCATAGTGGCTCACTCCTGTAATCCCAGCACTCAGGAGGTTGAGACAATTGCTGTGAGCGCAAGGCTAGCCTGCACACTGTAAAGTGAGTTCAAGGCCAGCCTCAACTGCATAGTGAAACTCTCCAAAAAAAAAAAAAAGGCTCTCTGGGATGTAGTGCTATGTGACAGCCTCAGATTTAGTTTCCAGTACCCCCTATTCCACTCTGCACAAGAAGGCAGTATTCATGACGGATCACTCTTTAATTCTTTGCATGTACCAGAAGAGTGCTTTTAAGGATCAATGTTGAGCTGAGTGAAAGTCCAATTTTATTCTATTGGCAGAATTGAGGTGATTTAAACAATATCCCTGTTGCTTCAGAGAAGTGTAAGGATTATTAGTCATAACTTAGATTTTGTGTTCTATTTCTTATAAAAGCTAAAGCACTTTTACTGTCGGCATTTTGTCTTCACATTTCCTGTGTAAACTTAATCTGCACCAAAAGAAAGGAGGTATCAGGACGATGAAATGGTAAAGGCAGCTCATCCCAGGTCACAGTGTACCAATGGAAAAGTCACATTTCCTAGGTTCCTGAATGGGCCCTCTGTATTACCAAGCTATTCAGCTGGAGTTCTTTTCACTATTATGAAGACATTTTGTAGCTATTAAGGTACTCTTTGCTTTTGCTTATCTCATTCTCCCAGAACATTTTTCGTTGAATTGAAAGTAGATCCAGTGGATTAATGAACAATCTATATCTAGTTTTAACTTGTCTAGCCAAGTGTTGCTGTGCATTCACCAAAGAGCTCTTTAAAGGATTTTAGTGCTTGGGCTTTGTGCAGTTCCTGTGAGGTGCGGTACAAATGGAGTATGATACTGTCTTAGAATATTTCCCAGAAAGAAAAGGAACATTTCCTTTGAAGTCCTTTGCTTATTTCCATAGCCCTTGGCAAAACTAAGTTGGAACAAGGAGCTTTCACAGCAAACTTTATTTTGATTTTTACCTCATCTCTGAGCTGAACAGATGCCTCAACTGAACTTCTCATTCACAGTATGTTGTGGGGGGAAATTGTTCTTAGAGCACATAGTAATGTGAAACTGTACCTCAGCCTGCATTTTTTTTTTTTTGCACACTAATTTTGTAGCTCTTTAAAAATCTTTTTGTCGACTTTCTCCACTTCCCACCGTCCACATCTGCTCATCTCTGTTTCTCACAAGTAGTTAAGAAAATACTGTTGCTTAGTCAGGGAATTGCTAGTATTCATCAAAGTGAAGAATTACATCAAACAGCGGGTCTTTCTGTATGTGCAGACTTGTATGACTTTGTTGTATTACTGCTTAAAAGCCTTTCCCACATTATAGAAACAGTATTTCTGTTTGTTTGTTTTGAGACATGTTCTCCCTATATAGTTCAGACTGGCCTTGAATTTGCAGCAATCCTCCTGTCTCAGCCTTCCAGAATATAGGATTATAAGTGTGTGCCACTACCATACCTGTACCCCTCTTTTTTAGACGGGGTCTCACTATGTATATAAAGCTGGCCCTGGACTCATCATGTGGTTCAGACTGGCCTTGAACTTGGGGCAGTCCTTCTTGCCTTAGCCTCCTGAGTGCTGGGGATTACAGGGATGTGCCATCATGCCTGACTCAAAAGAACTCTAACATTTTTTGTAGGACCGGTCTGGTTGAAATAAATTCTCTCAGCTTTTGTTTGGGAGGGTTGAATTTATTAACTAGTTTAAGGGAAAGAAAATGAAAAAATTTCAAGGAAATGGGATTAATTTGGCTTAAGTGAGAGAAAGGATAAACATAGGATGTAAATATGAAAGACTTATTTAAAGAAAACAGCTGGCTCTTACTCATCTTAAAGAGAAAAAAGGAATAGACTGAAGCTCCTGGGCAAGGCATGTCAGACATAAAGAAAAATTTCCCCAGGTTTGAAACATAAACACTCAGCACTCAGAAGGCTGAGGCAAGAAGGACTGCCCCAAATTCAAGGCCAAGTGAAATAACTGGCCCAAGAGAGATGGATTTTCAACAGTGGGACTATATGAGAGGCAGTAGTAAAAGTACAGTAGTACAGACCTGTGTCAGAAAACCTGACATAGTCTCAATACTTCCTAGCTTTGTGTACGTAGACTGGTTTCTTACACTGTGTAGTTTCTAGTTTCTGCATCTGTGAAAATGGAACTAGTGATACATGCCCAGACTAGCTTTTAGGGTATTTGAAAAGATTAAGTGAGAAAGTCAATGTGAAAGCATTCTAGGAATTGTAAAGCTCTCCACAAATGTAAGGCATTGTTAACTACAAAAATCCTTCATAAGTGATTTAGAGTCATAGAATCTAGAAATTGGATTTAGTAGTGATCTAGTTGGAATTCTTTTTGGTTTTTGAGACAGGGTCTTGCTATGTAGTTGAGGCTGACCTTAAACTCACTATGTAGCCCAGACTGGCCTCAAACTGAAGGCAGTTCTTCTGCTTCAGCCTCCCAAATGCTGGGGTTACAGGTGTGTGTCATCATGACTGGCTTGAGTTCTTAACTATTGAAAATAAACCATTTTCCATCATTCTCGATGAATGGTCATTGCTTTTGCTTCAGTGTTTCTAGTGTTATGCCGCTGTTGAATAAGCTCAGATTGTTCTCTATGTTCACCTAAAATAGCCTTTCTTCAGATTCTAATTTATGAATCTGTTTTTGATCTTAGGGGTTCAGAGATAAAGCACTTCTCTCTTTTGTATAAAAGTCCTCCCATGACTGTCTTGTTTGAGATCTTTATCATCTTTTGCCTTCGTATCAGTATCATGATAGTCACTTAAACTAGCTTCTGCCATCTCTGGTTTGTGTTTCACACTTACTTAAAATAAGAAATCTGATTTTGTTACTCTCATTAAAAATTACCTCTGTCTTCCCATGATTTTCAGTGTAAAATCTAACTAGTAATATAGTTAATCTCTTTTTTCATTTTGTTTTGTTTTTTGGTATTGGAGATCAGACCCATGGCTGCTTTAGCACTGAGCTGTATCCGCAGCCCCTTTTATATTTTATTTTTTAATTTCGAGACAGCGTCTCACTAAATTGCCCAGGTGAGACTTGCAGTTCATCTGCCTTAGTTTCCCAAAGTACTAAGGTTATAGACAAGTGCCATTAAGCCTTCTTTTTTTAATTTAAAATTTGTTTAACAGAGTCTTGCTATGTAGTCTAGGTTGGCATCAAAAGCACTAGGTAGCCTAGGCTACTCTCAAATCTGAAATCCCCTGGTTTAAGCCCCCTAAGTATTATGACCATAGGTGTACATCACTATGTCTGGCATGTCTGGCTTTTTACTTTTTTTTTTGGACACAGGCTTACCTTATAGTCCAGGCTGCCCTTAACTGTTCCTCCTCCCACTTCAGCCTTTCCAGTGCTGAGTTTAAAAGTGTGTGCCACTGTGCTTGACTGTATAACTGTTATCATTGAACATAAACCCTTTACCAAGCAATTTACAAATGTGAACTCATATAATCATCACAGTTATTTTGTAAGGTGTTGAATCTACTTTTGTACCATTTCAGTGGTAAGAACATTGAGAGTGAAATCATCCCAGCTCTGTTAACCTGCTATTCTGTTCTTGTAATATGAAATATATCTTGGTAATTCAGGCTAATCTCCAGTTTTTTGTTTTTTGGGGGGCAGGGTACTGGGGCTCAAACTCATGACCTTGCCACCAAGCTAAATCCCCAGCCCTGATCTCCAGGTTTACATGTGCACCTAACTTTCTACTCTGTATCCCAGACTCTGTACTTCTTCAACCGTGTCATTGAGTTTTACAGCTATGTGGCTTTCATTACACTAGTCTTACCTTTCCATCTCAATCTGGTAAATTCTTAGCAACACATTTTTTTAATCAGGATTTTTTTTTTTTTTTTGGTGGTTGTCACTGAGCATTGAACCCAAGGTCTTTGCACTGAGCTAATAGTCCTGTCCTTTTTTTTGATCGAACTCATGACCTTGTGCTTGCCAGGCAGGTGTGTGTGCCACTGAGCTAAACCCCTAGCCAACCTCATCACTTTTTTAAAATTTTGAGGCCAGGCATAGTGGCACATGCCTATAATCCCAGCACTCAGGAGGCTGAAGCAGGGGGGTCACCGTCAGTTTGATCCCAGGCAGGGCTACAAAACCAAGTTCAAGGCCAGCCTGCACCTCATAGTGAAATCCTGCCTCAACACACAGGCGCGCACATGCACACGCACACGCATACACACACGGTTTTTATTTTGACAAGATGGAGCACTTTCTGGGCAGTATGGACATAGAAAGAAGTGTTCGTTTTCAGGTAGCATTTCCAACTTGGAATCCTGCTTTAGCCTCCCCAGTAATGAGATCACAAGTAGGCATCACCATGCCTTGCTTACCAAGAATTTTGTCATCTTTGTAATCCCAGTAGTATTACCATGGTTCCTGATGTATAATAAGGACTCGGTGAGTGAGAGGGAGTGAATGATGCCTCTACTGTGTAAGGCTTTTTATTTATTTAAACAGCTCTCACTAGTTTGCCTGCTGGGCTTGAACTTGCAATTCAGCCTCAAACAGCTTCTCCTCCCCATATTTCTTTGATTATAGGCGTGCACCATCATGCCTGGCTCTTCAGTTTTTTTATATCTGGGCTGAGCTATTTATATGCTTGTGTCATGTTTTATATCAGTGTTGTTTCTTTCCTGCAGTGAACTCCAGGGTGTTTCACCAGAGATTCTAATGCTGAGCAAAGTATCCCAGAAGATATTATATTTGTTGTTGTTATTTCGAGACAGGGTCTCACTGTATAGTCCTAGCTGGTCTTGAACTTGCCATCCTGCTGTCCCATCTCCTGAATGCTAGGATCACAGGCATGTGCCATCACTCCTGGCTCTTAGCTAAAGTTCTGATTGCCTTAACTTCTGTTCTTCTGTTGCCAGAGAAGAGCTTAGGCTAAGAAAAAAATAAGCAAGGATAACACTTCGTACCTGCCTTTTTCTTTTACCTTCTGTTACTTCAAAAGGGTACCTATCTATTGCCTACTTTGCAGGTCACTGTTAATGTAAAAATCAGTTTTCCCCTTCTGTAAAATAGAGCAGCTTCCTGAGATCTACATCTTTAGTTAGTTTCCTAGAGCTGTAGATACAGTTGAAAAGGAAGGAATCTGGTATTAATTTCCAAAGAAATGGGCATAGTTCTTGAGTAAAAGGGGAGGTAAATCAAATCAGGCAACAGAAATCTATCAAATCCCAAGTAGTCCATTCAAATGTGATTTAATTTTTGTTATTGAAGCAAGTATGCAATGCTGTCTGCATGTCTAAAAATGAGATTACTCAGGATTCTTTTTTTTTTCTTCTTTGTTTTTGAGACAGGGTCTCACTATGTAGTACAAGATGGCCTCGAACTTGCTTGTGTAGCCTAGGCTGGCGTCAAACTCAGACCATCCTCCTGCCTCAGTCTCCTGAGTGCCGGGATTACAGGCATGTGCCACCATGCTCAGCTCTTGGAATTCTCTTAAACAGGAAGAATTCTCTTAAATGAGATAAATTATTAGTATAATGGTAGCTTCTAACCTTGCATAATGTTTCTTCTTACTAGCACATGCCAGTGACATGGAGAGCATATATTATATAGTGTCAGTCATGGAGATAAGACCACGTTTCTTAGTTAGGAGGTCCAGGGGGAAGTTAATAATTCTCAGCAATCTTCTGGCTTAATGGGGTTGGTTGTTGTAAAAATGCACCTTTATCATAGGAAGCACTGGTTAATGATTTTTCTCCAGGTCTGACATGTTGAATGTTAGCTGGAATTGCTGAGTGATTTACAGTGGAGAAACCATGAGAGCAATTTCATGTTTGTCCACAAATTATCATTAGCTATTTCATGTGCTATCAGATAGAAAGAGCAAAAGAATGGGCTTTTTGCCAATTGCAGCTTCTCTCCGATTAGGGCATTAGTTCAATTATGTACAATTAACTTTTATTGCAGATAGTGATGATAATTATTTGTAAGACAGTTTTTGGCTGCAGTTATCCCAAGGCTGAAGGATGAACTTGATGGATTTTAATAGACAGTATGAGATATTTTACTCCCTCCCTCCATCCACTGCAGTCATTTCTTTTGCAAACCTCTTTTAGACAAGAGGTCAAAGCATTGTAAAAATCCATCTCACAATTAAAGCATATTGTCCTTCTTTTGAAGAGCTGTGTAAGATCATATTTTAAAAGAATTTATTAGGAACAGCTTTTATGGCTTTTATATTCTGTGAGCATACCCTTGAGTTCACTGCTACTTGTCATAAAGAGAATAGATCACGGGGGTGTGCCTCAGTGGTAGAGCTGTATCTAGCCTTGCATGCACAAAGCTCTGGGTTCGATTCTTAACACCACACACACATACACACACACACCAAAAGGAAAAAAAAAAGGCCAGGATAAATGCCATTCACAACAGTATCTGCTAATTGTAAAATTATAGTAATTGGCAAGGTGAAGTCTGGTTTCTGGTTTGTTTGTTTATATATACTTTGGTGCTATGGATTGAACCCAGGGCTGCCTTACACATGCTAGGCAGGCAAAGCACTCTGCCACTGAGCTAACAGCTCTACTCTTTCTGGTTGTATTTTCTAAGTGCAAAAGAAAACTTTGAGTCTATGGCCATACTATCCTAAATGTGCCTGATGGTATCTAATCTGGAAGCTAAGCAAGGTCAGTCCTGGTTAGTACATAGATGGCAGAAATTTTTTAGTTTGGACACTTTTGTTTATTTTTTGTTTATTGAGACAGGATGTCACTACGTAGTTCAGGCTGACTTTGAATTCACTGTGTAACCCAGACTGTCCTTGACCTCATGATGGTCATCCTGCCTCAGCTTCTCAAGTGCTGGGATTACAGGTATGCACCACCACACCCAGTGGATATTTTTTTTTTAAATTGGTATCAGGGATCGAACTCACAACTGCATGCTTGCAAAGCAATCCAGTGGATATTTTTAAAATAAAAAATGGGTTTGAGAATGCACACCTGGAATCCCAGCACTTGGGAGGCTGAGGCAGAAAGATCACTGTGAGTTCAAGGCCAGCCTAGGCTACAAAGTTGAGTTTAAGGCCAGCCTGAACTACATAGGAAAATCCTGTCTCAAGACAAAAATAAAACAAAATAAATTCAAAAATAATAGGATGTGGACAGTGAATATAGCTCAGTGGCACAGCACCTGCCTGGCAGGTGGGAGGTTTAAGTTATTCCTGGTACCAAATAAATAAATAAATAAATAAAAAGGTAGGATGCTAAGGACATTTAGTTCTATAGGGACTTTAGTTGGTGTTTGCTTGTTTGTTTTTGTCTTTTGAGACAGGGTTTTGGGGACTCTTCTAGGCCAGGTTAAATTTGTAATCCTGCTGCCTTAGTCTCCTTAGCAACTCAGATCATAAATGTGTATGACCACACCTGGCTAGAATGTGTATAAAATTGCAAATATCTTTAGAAGAAGTCCTTACTTTAGGTGGAGAAAGAGAGCTAGAAAGAAGAGAAATAGCTAGTATGTTGGTACATGCCTGAACTCTTGCTACTCAAGAGGCTGAGACAGGAAGATCACAAGTTTGAAGCAGTCTGGACAATTGAGCAGAACCCTGTCTCAGAGTAAAAACTAGCAAGTCTGGGGATGGTCAGTGACAGCCACTCCCCTAGCATGTGCAAGGTTCCCGGTTTGATTACCAGCAATACATACACACACACACACACACACACACGCGCGCGCGCGCGCGCGCACAGGGGGAGACAGAAAAAAAGAAATAGTTTTTATCTGAATATCACTCTTAGGTCTCTTGACTACTTTTCTTTACACTTTACCTTCATTATTGTCTGATGGCTACCTTGCAAAATAAATGGGTTTATAACCAAAATCTTGATTCATTAAAATGCTAAAGAAACCTGGTATGGTGGCACATACCTGTAATCCCAGCACTCAGGAGGCTGAGACAGGAGGATTACTGTGAGTTAGAGACCAGCCTGGGCTACAAAGTGAGCTCAAGGCCAGTTTAACTGCATAATGTCTCAAAAAAACAAAACAAAACAAAACAAAAAAAGCAAAAGACAAAGCCAGGTATGGTGGTGCTGTAATCCCAGCAGTCTGGGAGGCTGAGGCAGGAAGTTCACAATTTTGAGCCCAGCCTAAGCAATTTAGTGTGAGACCTGGTCTCTAAAAAAGAATTTTTTGAAAAGAGCTGCCATTGTAGCTTGATATGAAGGCTCTCGATCAAATCTCCAGTACCCAAACCAGTCAACCAAACAAGGCAAAAGACAGAGGTTGAATAGGGTGCTGTTTCTTGATGTCCAGGTGACTTGCTGCTGCTTTGTTCCAGATGTTGCTTGCCTTAGTGTTCTTTGTTGCTCTCTTGCTAAGGGTTTATCAGTTTCCTTGCATCTCTTCATGGGCATGGCTACTTTAAAAATTTGGTTGAGAAGTTGTCAGGGAGTTTAGCAGTGCATTTTAAGATCCTGTCGTTAGTATTTGTTTAAAGTCAAGGAGTTAAATAACATTCAGGACTGCTTAGAGAAGGCCTGTAACATACTCATTGTTTCTTCAAAACGTTTCACCTTACACTAAACAGGAAAGAGGAAAGGAGAAGTAATAAACATGGTTCCTGTATCTTTTTAAAGCCCTTCATTGGTTGTTACTGAAAACCCTTGTGTTGTAGGGTAACCAAGACTGCTGGCCAGCTGCTGTTAGTATGAAAGTGGAGAAGTGGGCTATAATGGGTACTTTTCAGGAAATCAGAGATAAAACTTATGATAGATACATTTGAGACTTTTTGAGTAATAGGAGAGTTTCAAAACCCTTTTGAACTCAAGAGTATATCTTACAAAACTTTCAGTAGAGTGTAGGGAAATTTGCATACTATTTGATGAGATCCTGGGTTTGTATTTAAAAGGAGGGACCTTGAAAAACAATAAAATGTGAGAGTTGAAGGTATAGCTTATTGGTACAGCACTTGCCCAGCAAGCATGCAGCCCCAGATTTAGACCTCAGTGTGGCCAAAAGAAAAACACCAAAAAAATAAACAGCGGCATCAACAGAAAGGCAAGTAGAGATAACAGTGATGATCAGGTGTAAAGAAAAGATCCAGCTGGCTGTAGTGGCACACACCTGTAATCCCGAGCACTCTGGGTCATGGCATATGCAGTAAGAACCGAGCTGGCAGGTTGATACATAGGTTTTTTTTTTTGTTTTTTTTTTTTTTTTTTGTTTGTTTGTTTGTTTGTTTGGTGCTGGGGATTGAACTCATGACCTTGCGCTTGCTAGTCAGGCACTTAAGCCACTGAGCTAAATCCCCAGCCCGAGTTGGCAGGTTGAAACAGGAGGATCACAAGTTTGAGGTAATCTGAGCAGTTTAGCAAGACCCTGTATCAAATTGTTTTTAAAAAATGAGCAATTTAGGAATATAGCTCATTGCTAGGCTGCAGGTTCAGTCCCCAGCACCACAATCAATCAAGCAAGCAGTGGAAGAGCATTAGTAGTGCCTCCTTGAGGATACACACTGGTGTTGTGTTTTGTTATGTTTTTGGTCTTTTTGACACAGGGTTTTGCTATGCAGTTCAGGTTAGCCTTGAACTCACTTTGTAGCTCAGGCTATAAACTTTGGGCCATCTTCCTGCCTCAGCCTCCAGAGTGCTGAAATTATAGACATGTGCTACCAGATCCAGATTATTTTGTTCTTTTTAAATTTTCAATTAATACGTGTTTGGTAGTACATAATTAGTTTTGGTTTTGGAGATAGTGTCTCACAGTGTAGTCCAGTCTGGTTTTGAACTTTCAATTCTATTGCCTTAGCCTCCTGAATAGTGGAATTAACAGGTATATGCCAACATGCCTGGCTCAGGATAAATAGACATTTCTCTTTTTAAAATTTTTTCTTTTTTCCTTACCCCTGTGACACTTTGTACCAAGTTACATTCCCAACCCTTTTTTATTTTTAATTTGAGACAGGTTCTCACTAAATTGCCTCGGCTGAGATCAAACTTGCCTTTCTCCTATCTCAGCCTCTTGGAGTGCCGCCTCCAATTCTAGAGGGGAGACACTGTTGTTGAAACCTTCCCAAAGGTGAAATACTCCATGTTTAGGGTAACAGGGTACATGAATACCTCCCAAGGGACGAAGTACAGCCATAACAACTAGAGATGCAGAGAGAATTTGCTGAAAAGAAATTGGAAGTCAATGAGGTGGAAAGATGTAGGAAACCTATTCAAGTATTGTGTGTGTTTGTTTTTGTTTTCATTTTTGTCTTTTTGAGATGTCTCACTATGCAGTTCAGGCTTGCCTTGAGCTCACTTTGTAACCCAGGCTGGTGTCAATTCACAAGGATCCTCTTGCCTTAGCCTTTGGTGCTGAGATTACATGTATGTGCCACCATGCCCAGTTTGTTTTGTTTTGTTTTACCTTGGAAGACAGAATCTTGGTGTGTTGCTCATTCTGGAGTCTTTTTGGGCTCAAGCAATCCTCCTGCCTCAGCCCCCAATTGCTGGGACTACAAATACATAGCACTGGGCCTGGCTAAGTGCCTTCTATTTCTAACACAATAAAGTGAAATAATGGGGAACTGAATGAAAGTTGATAAGGAGATTTAGTTGATAAAGGAGATCTCAGCTAAGTGGGAACAATTACAAATTAGGATACAGAATGGATAAATGGAGTATAGGAAATATTTTGCAGTAGTGGATGAACTATGAACTTTTGTTTTCCACTAATGTCTCTTGTACCAATCTTTTTTGTGCTAGTACTTTGAAATCTGCTCAAGGATGGGTATGTGGCTGGGATGTTTATAATCCCAGCACTTGGGAGATTGAGGCAGGAGGGTCGCTGTGAATTTGAGGCCAGCCTGGAATACAGACTTGAGTTTAAGGCCAGCCTGAACTGCATAGTGAAAGCCTGTCTCAAAAAGACAGACAGACAGACAGACAGACAGACATAATAAAATCTGCCTTTTGTCAGACTAGCCTTGGTTGGCAGCTAATAGAAGACCAGGGTATTAGCAATAAATAAAACTTCATTCTTGGGCTGGGGATATGGCTCATTGGTAGATTTCTTTCCTTGTATGTACCCTTGTTCAATCCCCAGCACTACCAAAAAAGGGGGGGGGGACCTTCATTCTGTACAATGAATTTTCTAGCCTGTTCACTAGAAATGTAAGGCACATAAGTTCCATAGAGGTGTTTAGAGAACTAGTTTTAAGATGGCAAACGAACAAATACATAATGGATATGTGTCCAAGAATAGTGTCAACTCCTTTTCTCCTGAAAAAGGGAAGCATCTGGGCCTGGTAGAGCATTCCTGTGATCTAAGCTATTAGAAAAGCTGAGGGAATGGGCCGGGGATTTAGCTCAGTGGCTTAAGTGCCTGCCTTGCAAGCACAAGGTTGTGAGTTCGATCCCCGGTACAAAAAAAAAAAAAAAAAGAAAAGCTGAGGCAGAACAATCCTAAATTACAGGCCAGTTTGGGCAATATAGCAGACCTCAACTCAAAAAGTTTTAGGGTGCAGAAAGATTCTTATTGATAAGACATTTTGGTGGACTCCATGTTGCCTGGCCTTTAAACGATGTCTGTGTGGACACTGACTCAGAAAAATGATGAGCTGAGAGTGGGTTTAGAGTTAAAGCTCACTTTTCCCATTCAGGAAACAGCATGAGTACAGGAGCAGGAGAGTTTTCTGTGCTAGGGTCATTGGCGGTTGAGAGGTAACTTCCATTGTTGTTCCCTGAGATAGTTTCTTCTGTGTGAACTATGCAGGTTTTCTTCTTACCCTGGAGAGAGGAAAGTTCCAGCCTCTTTAACTTACAGCTTTAGGTTGCTTATATATTGTCACTTTCTCTGCATTTGTGGTTTTTTTTTTGTCTTGTTTTGTTTTTGTTATTGTGGCTTGTTTTTTTTTTTCAAAGCAGGTCTCTCCATGTACTTCAGGCCGGCCTCAAACTCATAGCAATCCTCTTGCCTCAGCCTCTCAAACGCTGAGATTACAGGGGTATGCCACTCTGCCTGGGTCTCAGCATTTTTTCCTTAGTTACAGCTGCTGGTTTATCACTTAACCTTGAAAGAATTTTCACTAGGAACTTGTTCCAAAGCAATAGGCTAGTTTAATAGGTTATAGTGCAAAGTGCTGATCTGGGACAGATAATCTCCCAAATCCATAAGAAAGTTGTTGGTTATATTTACATTTAAAAAACCAAGATGGGCATGGTGACGTGCCTGTAAGCCCGACACATAGGAGAGTTCAAGGCCAACCTGGGCTGCATAGTAAGTCCAGGACCAGCCTGCACTACATAGTAAACAACAACAACAACAGAACAGTTGTTGAGACAAAACAGTTGTTTTGTCTCAAAACAACAACAGCAACAACAGAAACAAGGTCTTGTTCAGTGGTCCATTCCTGTAATGCCACTTACTTGGGAAGCTGAGACAGGGTCTTGCTAATTACTAAATTCCTCCGATTGGGTTCAAATTTGTGATCCTCCTGCCTTAGCTTTCCAGAGTGCTGGGATTATAGGCCTGTGCTACCATGCCTAGCTCAGATTTTCTGTCATGTTCAAGATATGTGACATTTTATGGATAAGAAATCTGAAGTGACTGCTTTTTAAATTATTTGTATAAAATGCTGAAATAGTTTAGAAGATTGAATTAAATAAACCCAATTATTTCCAGATTTTTCTCGGCCAACCAGTAGAAAAAGTGTCCTTCCACACACTGATTTGGGATTGGCTGTGTGTCTTTCATGTCTAAGAAGCTGTTGGCAACTTGAAGAGATTAGAAATGTGCTATGTTCTTACTCACTTTAGCTTTGTCCTTTTTGTTTCTGTTTTCACAGGGATAAGATTCTCCTCAAATAGTCATTGTCACTTACAAGTCCCCAGAAAGAACACATGTGTAAGTGACAACCTCACTCAACTGACCATACCACAGAGTTGTCCAGCCAAGGCTTGGTCAGCCAAACCATAGTCAACTGGTAGACACCTGAGCATGAAAATAAATGTTCATGGGCTCCTAGGGTAGCAAATATTATGAAAGTAGATGACTCATATAGATGAAAAAACAAAGATTCTTTAACATTTGTGTTTTTCTTTTGTATTTATATTAGCATGGGATATACAACAGCATAGTCATTATATCACCATTATAAGTTGAAAAGTTGGAGATAGATATAGATATAGATATAGATATAGATATAGATTTTTTTTTAGGCAAGGGCTTACGAGTTCATTATGTAGCCAAGGTTGGCCTTGAATTTGCAGTGATGCTCCTGGCTCAGCCTCCCCAGTGCTTGAGATTACAGGCATGTGTCACCACACCCAGCTGAATAGTTGAATTTTTATCAGTTTTGTTTTGGAGACAGAGTCTCACTATGTAGCCCAGGCTGGCCTTGAATTTGCAGTGAGCCTGTCTCTGCCTCCAGTTGAATTTTTAATTTGATTAAAATTGTACATGTTATAGCTAAAATATGATGTTATGAAATATATACATTATTGAATGACAAAATTGAGCAAGTCAACATGTATATTTGTCTCACACACTTAACACTTTCTGTGGAGAGAAGACTTACAGCCTACTCTCAGTGACTTTCAAGTTTATGAAACTTTGTTACCTATAGTCATTAGAGGTATTCACTACAGGTTCACTATTGTACAATAAAACTGTTAAACTTATTGTTTCTGTTTAACTGAAATTTTGTATCCTTTGACCTTGTTTCAAAAAGAAAATAGAATTTTTTTTAAACACCATATTTTTGGATCATCTCTTTTATGAGCTGAAGGCTTGTTATATGTAGTCTTTATTGTATTGAGATACATTCATTCTATAAAACATGGAACACTTCACAAATTTGTGTGTCCTGCTTGTCCAGGAGCCATGATAATCTCTGTATTGTTCTAATTTTAAGTATATCTGCTGCCAAAGCAAGCACAGAGTGTTGAATTTTATCTGGTGATGTTTATTTTCCTATTGAGACAATAGGATATTTGTCTGCTATTGTGTTAATGTGGCTCATTACATATATAGATTTTTTTGTTGTTGTCTGAAACAGTCTTGCTACATAGATCAGGCTGGTCTTAAATTTGTGGTGATCCTTCTTCCTCAGCCTCCCGAATGCTGGGACTACAGCTGTGCATCCCCAAGCCTGGTTTACATCTTTTAGATAAATCCTGGTGACCTTTTGTTGTTTTTTCTTCTTCTTTCTTCTT
>PVJX010018184.1:0-37005 GCA_004027295.1 Dolichotis patagonum
ATCCTATTCTCAGTTCATTTAAATGGTTTTGCATGCTTTGAATAGAAATTTTTGTTTCTTGGATTTGTCTTTGATTTTGCTTAATGAATTCTGCTTGTTTTCTATATTGTTCATTCAAGGTTTCAATCAGTTTCCCATGCTCCTGTACCTTTTTCTGTATTTCTTCTTTAGCTGTGCTGAGCAACTCCTTTATTAAGGCTGTTACTTCTATCTTTACATGGGAGAATGTATCTTTACATTCTAATTTGATTTCCTCTATGGTCTCATGGAGTCAGTTTTTTTATTTCATTCGCTATCTTTTCAGAGATTTCCAGTGTGTTACTTTTGGAGTCCTCTAATTCTTGCTGTACTTGCTCCTGAAGAACTAGATGTTTGAGATTGCATTTTGCTTTTTCATTTTGCCATTTTCCCCTTTCGAGTTAGTGTTTGGTCCTTTAGACCTGCTAGTGTCAACTGTTGGTAATGTGTATTTTGGGGTCCTACTGTAAGGTTGATGTTTGTCCAATTGCTGGGTCCCACAGTGAATAGGTGGGCCAGTCACCTGATTTCCTGCTGCAGGTCCTGTTGGGTGAGTTCTATATTCTTCCTGGGCTGACAAGCCTAGTAGTATTGATGTAGGTCAACTTTTAGTTCCTGCTAGTACGTTATCTTCAGGTTATTCCAGGTCTTCATATCTCCCTGTCTATAGTGTTTGTGTCAGCTGAGGCCCTACTGTGTCCCTATGGTGGGCCTGTGTATCTCATAAGCCCTTTTGATTTTCTTCAAGTTGGGGGAGTCCTTATTGGCACCCTCCTCACTCTGCCTGATGTTTTCTGTGTGTAGGAAGGGGTCACCTCACTCTTGTCAGACTTACCAAGGTCTTACAGTTAGTTGGAGGGAGCTTTACTACTGGTCATGTTTAGCCATTGTACACCTCTATTTTAGTGGCATACTCACCACACTGACTGGAGCCAGCTGAGATCTTCTGTTTCGTTGAGGCAGTCACTTAATCTTCCTTCAAGCTAGCACAGATAGTCCGCTGTAGTCCAAGGTTCCTTTGGGTGCAGAGTTCCAAGTTTGCCCTGTGAACTGGGATTCTGCAGGAGCACATGCAGCCAGTGCCCAAAGATTGATTCTGGACCCTGCTTGCTGCTTGGAGTTTGCTAAGTGTAGTCCAGTTATGCCTGATGATCCCTCTCATGCATCCTGGGGTGGCCTCAGATGCAGGGTGTGGTCTTATTGCCTGTGAGTGGAGTTCCAAGTTTTCCCCATGCGTGCTGGGATTCTGCTGCTGGAACGCATGTGGTCAGGGCCTAGGGGTGGATTCCAGGCCTTGCTGGCTGCCTGGAGTTCACTGAGCATAGTCCAGTTAGGCAAACTGGTCCCTCCCCCAGTCATCCATTTTAGACCTTATTTGCCTTTTGAATTTCTCACAGAAGAAAAATAATGTGATATTTAAATATGTGTCTGATTTATTTCACAAAGAAGTGTCGTCTCAGGATGCATCCCTTTACCTAAAAATGTCTAAAATCTGTCCTTCTTTGTGCCTACATACTACTCTGTTACAAGATTTAGCAACTACAAGTTTTGCTGCTATAAATATGTGTATGCATATATCACTGTAGTAGGATTTTTAAAATTCTCTGAGGAAGATGCATAGAAGAGAAATAGGTGAAATGGAACTTCTAGTTTTAGGAGTTTCTTAAGGAATCTCCATACTGTTTTCCATATTGATTGTACCAATTTACACTGCCAAAAATGGTGGTGAAATCTTTTTTCCCCACAGCCTTGCCAGCAGTTATTATTGGTTGATTTTTCTATGAAATACATTCTTTCTGGAGTGAGATGGAATCTCAGTGTTGTTCTCATTTGCATTTTTTGAATGACCAGTGATGATGAGCATTTTAAATATATTTATATGCTGTTTGAGCTGCTTCATCTGTGAAGGTCTGTTCATTTTCAGATGCCCATTTTTGAACTGGGTCTTCAAATGTAGAGTGCCTTTTTTCTAAGTTCTTTCTATACTCTAGATAATTAGTCTTTTGTCTAAGAAATAGTTCTTAAATTTTTTTCCCATTCTGTAGTTTGTCTCTTCACTCTGCTGGTGCATTCACTTTTTGTGAAAAAGAATTGTAGTATAATGCAATCCCAGTTTTTGATTCTTTAGGATATTTTGCATGCAATTGGATTTTGTTCATAAACTCTTTGCCTATGCCACAATTTCCAAGAGTTGTACCTGCTTTATCTTCAGAAGATTATTTCTATTTAGATCTTTAATCCATTTCAATTTTAGTTTAGCGCCTTGTAAGAGATATGGGTCTAGGTTTAATCTTTGACATGTGAAAAGTTATTTTTTCCAGCATCATTTATTAAAGAGATTTGTTAAATATTTCTTCTGGTAAGTGTTTGGCCCCTTTGATAGAAATCAGGTAGCTGAGTGTGTTTGGAATTTTTTTCCACATTTTCTCATGTGTTCCATTGATTCTCATATTATTTTTTTGTTTTCTTTTTTCAGTACCATGTTTTTGTTTTGTTTTGTTTTGTTTTGTTTTGTTTTTTACTTTTTGGTTTTGGTGCTGGGGATTGAACTTATGACCTCGTGCTTACCACGCAGGCACTTGTACCCCTGAGCTAAGTCACCAGTCCAACATGTTTTTATCATGGTAGCTTTGTGGTATAGTTTCAAGTCTGGGATTGTGATGTTCCCTACCGTGTCTTTGTTGCCTGAGATTGCTTTTGATTTTAGGATCATTTTCTCTAGTTCTGTGAGGTAGTCTATTGGTATTTTGATTGGAATAGTGTTACATCTGTTTAACAGTTTTTTAAATTATGGCCATTTTCATGCTTTCATTTTGCATATGCAAGAACATGGGATATTTTCATTTGCTGAAATCCTTTTTGATCTTCTTTGCATCTTTGCAGATTACTGTAATTTTTCTTTTCTTTTCTTTTTTTTTCTTTTTGTACCAGGAATCAAACTCATGACCTCATGCTTGCCAGGTAGGAACTATGCTACTATAATTTTCAATGTAAAGTTCTTTTATTTACTTCATTGATTACTCCTTAAATATTTCATTTTTCTTGGAGCTATTGTGAAAGATGTTTTTCTAATTTCTCTCTCAGTGACTTTGTTATTTGTGTATAGACTATTAATTTATGAATATTTACTTTGCAGCCTACTACATCACTAGGAAATCTTTTGATGGAATTTGTGGTGTCCTTTATGTAGAGTATCATGTAATCTTCAATACTATATTCTGGTACCAAAGAACTGGGTGCTAGACCAAACAGGAAGCAACTATTCATCAATATTAAATGGAATAAGCAGGACTTTGGGACAAACTCAAAAGCCAAAACCCAGGTAAGCCTGAAAGATATCTCTGAAAAGTTTTTTTTTTTTTTTTGTCTTTTTTAGATAGCTCAGGCTGGCCTTGAAGTCACTTTGTAGCCCAAGCTGGTCTCAAATTCCTGCCTCAGCTTCCCAAGTGCTGGATTAGAGGCATGTGACAACACAACTGATTTGAAAAGCCATCTTCTACAGTGACCTCACTACTAGCAATAAAACTATACTCCACAAGCAAGTTACAAGGATTGATGCAGAAAAAAAATTTTAAGTATAGAATATGTAAAAACATGGAAGCAAGATGCAACACCCAAAGCAAATCCAGAGAGTGTTGAGGTAGAAAAAGTGAAAGCCAGCAGCTGAAGCTTCTGAAATGGCAGAAACAAAGGTCACAAAACAGATAAATGAATCTCTAGAAAAAAATCAGAAACAATAACACAGATAACTAAAGAGATAATGATGATAAGGAAGTATTTGGTTAGCGAATCTAGAGTAAACACAAGTTTCAAGTTGATCCACTTCTCTGGAGCTTCAGAAACCGGATGAAATATTCATCATCATTCAGACATCGAAAGAAACCAAACACATCCTCTGATGTCCCCTGACTTCAAACAGGGCAACAAATTAAAGGCTCTTACAGATGAGAAGTCGCCTGATTTAAATCTCTAATAAAGGAAAAGTGATTCCTAAATCATGTATCTGCAAGTTTGACTGTTTATTTCCTTTGATTCAATCACATGGAAAATATAAGACCTTATTAACAACAACAACAAAAAAAATGGTTAAATTGAACTGAACTCTATGGTAGGTTAGGATTTTTAAAATCCCTGGTTATTCTTTTGACAAAGATTTAAAGGTAAAGATTTAAAGATAAAGCTATTTGCAGCAAACTTATATATAATCAGAAAAAAATGGAAACAATCTCAATATTTTCAAATAGAGAAACAATTTTGTTAGTAGTGGAAGCTCTTGCACCAGGGCGCGAGGCACTACGTGGCAAGTTATAGGTCATGAGTTTGATTCCTGGTACCAAATAAATAAAAGGGCTGGGGGTTTAGCTCAGCAGCATAAGTGCCTGCTTGGTAAATGCAAGGTAGGTCATGAATTCAATCCCTGGTACAACAACAACAACAAAAAAAGAAAAACAAAACCAACCAAACAAAAAGCAATGGAAGTTCTTAACCATGAGAAATTATGAAGCTGTAGGGAAAATTATTACAAAAGTTCTAACTGATCCATCATGCCTAATAGTTTTTTTTTTTTTTTTTTTGGTACAGGTGATTGAACTCATGACCTTAAGCTTGCCAGGAAGGCATTTACAATGCTGAGCTAAATTCCCAGCCCCAATGTGTATTAGGTCTGATCCTGTTTGCAATTTTATGACCATATGTCCTTCAGTATTTGGCTATATAAATACAGTGAAAGAGCACACAACTGAAGGATAACTACCTTTCTCGGAAAACAGGGAAAAATCAGTAAATACACACAGGTAATCAATTCCAAAACACCACTTCCAAACACTGGCCAATATTTAAGGATACCATAAATCAGTATACTACATGAATATAATTTTCTTCTTTCAATTGAATATGTAGTTTATGTGTCACCTTAATGAATTCAAGCCATTTAAAAATCTCAAAAGGAATATTACAGCACTGAAATTCTACCAAGTTCTGAGCCTCCACATTCTTTTTTCTTCACTCAGCTCCTAATTACTATAAAATTTTGACAAGCACTTCACAAATTCAAAAATCCATGCTCAGCCCTTCACAGATTCTCCAAACCCTTTAATCATCTCAGCACTGTCAGCGATGTGAGTGCAGAACCAGGGAGGTACACCTCAGCAATAAAGACCTCGTGCTTCTTTCTTTCAAGCCTAGAGTGGCAGATAGGATACAAAGTAAAGAACAGCCACAAAGTTAAGAGTGTCTTTTCAAAGATTAACTGAAACTTAATGAAGAGGAAAGTTTTTATTAAGGTAAAGAATCAGAGAAGCCAAAAATTGATATCTTACTTGTAGAAGAGTCAGGAAATGACAACTTTCAAATCAAAGTATGATTAGAATTTTGAAAAGGTTTTGTTATTTAAAAATGCTTACTCTGCAAAAATTTATGTAAGATTCCAAAGCAAGAACGATAATATGATACTTTTCGTTTCATGGAATTTTATAGTATGTTCGTCAAATCTGTAAAATTTTGTGAGTTACTTTACTTAGCTCAAGAAACTAATAATTTATAAAAGAAATAGATTCATTATTCATCCACCTATTCATTCACTCAGTAAACTATGGTAGTCACATTGGTGTTTATAGGACTCTGTGTAGCACTTGGCAATGCTGCAGTCAAGAAGACAAGTGAATAAGCAAATTTGGGATGCCTGTTAGAAAAAGGCAGTTTGAATCTGACCTTATTCTACACAGTAAAATAAGTTTTCACTAGATATTCATCTAGCTTCACATGAAACATTACTATAAGATTTAACTCTTTTTGTCTGAATTTCCTGAATCATGGAATTAGATACAGTTAACTAAGTATAAAATACGCTATAATAAGGAAAATCTCTAAGTTCTCCCAACATTTCCAGGGCCAGAGGGAAAATTAAGAGTGTAAGCTTTGAAGTTAGGTTTGTATCCCAGGTCTGCTTACTCCATCTGCACATAATCAGTAAAATTTATCTAACTCTGCATACTCAGTTTTCATCATCCTGAAATATGGACAGTTCTGAGAGTACTTTGCAGTGCTTCTGAGGACTGCACTCAGGAAGATACACAGAGCAGTTTGGATATTCTTAGTTTTCTCCATTTGGTTTGAGAAAGTAATAAAGACAGAATGCCAATATATTGCTAAACATAAAGGATATTCTATGGGTCAGTATTAGAAGATATGAACAGAGGTACTACGTAGACAATCATAAGAAAAACAATTGAAATTAGGACTGGAAATATAGTTGAATTTTAGACTGTGACTGCTGGCTTAGTCTGCTTTAGGCCATGAGTTCAATTCCCAGCACTGAAAAAAGAAAAAGAAAAAAAAAAAAAGAAAAGCTAGTTCTCCAAATAAACAGCATACATGTACTTTAAATTTCAAGTGCTTTTACATATTATCTAATTTTATTCATCTTTTGTAGCGGTGAATTTTTATCCAAGAATGGAGAAAGAGTGCTTATGTAGGACTATTCTAATATGATGCCAGGGGAAGAAGAGTGACAAAATAAGAACAGGATGCCCCCAGAAACTTCCATTATACATTATTTCTATTCACATTCTATTGCTCAGAATAGGTAAAGTTGAAGTTAATACATTGGGGTATATAAGCTCACAAGAAAGAAATTAATACATTTGAATATATAATCTCACAAGAGAGATAAAAAATATTTTGGATAATAATATAATATTATGCCTCTCAAGAGAATCTTGTTAATTGATTAAGTACTTAAATATTACTAAGGACAGTAAGGACACAAATTAGTATTTTAATCTTTTTTAATTAATAATTGATTTAGGTTTCTTTTCATTATATGCCAGGTATAATCAACAATGTTTGACTCAACTAGATAGACAAAGGCTGACCATTGTCTTTTTGTCAGATCATCCAAGTGTTAATCTTAGTTGATATGGATCATAACGCTATTAACATAGTTAGATAATGATAGAAACAATTTTAAAAAGAATTTCTGCAGTCTAAAATGTTAGAGATAGGGAAAAAATTTGACTTTAGAGAACAATAGAGAAAACTAGTATTATTGGTTTAGCAAGACCACTGCTGACATCTACTGGATGGAAAATTAAGCAAAATAAATTAGTCTGTGGCAATGGATGCTGTGGTTTGGAAGTTATTTTATAGCATCAAGGCAAGTAAATATTCCACTGAGGTAATTTACTGAGCATTGACCAATCCACCTATCAGCATCTATGAAGCAACCACTCTGTGCTGAATGCTGTGATATGCATGGCAAATGATACCTACTAACTTCCAATATTACAGTTATTCATTGTACCAGAAGTTGTATTCATTTTGTAAATATAATGCTTCACTTACCCTTTGTTGAGAACTTTGAAAGTACTGAGACTTACATCACTTATAAACTCATGTGTTTGCTTGGTACAATTCCATGGATACTGGTAAATTATATGAGATTCCTAATTCAGAAAAGATGATTTAATGGTAATGGTGATAGCTAGAATACTGACATTTTTGTACCAAGTCTCCAAATTCTAATTTTCACAGGATTTTTTTTTGACGAAGACCAGAAAGCACTGATTCATATTGTGGTTTGAGTTGTAAGGGCAAAAACCATGCTTACGATGCTGATTATTTTGGAATAAGCAATAAGCATGTCTATTGTTTGTTGCAAGGGGAAATGTTAGTTGCTGACTTCATTAATTTGATAGTAAGGAATTTTGGTCTTTTCTCTGAAAAGAAATACTGTCTCCATCTCTCACTATTTATCTCTATATACACATCCTTAAAAGATATTTCAGAATAAAGTAGCTAATTCTTCACAGGACATGTAAAAATATGCTTCCAGAAAGCTCTCTCCCAATGAATATCTGCCCCTCAGTGCTACTTTCTCTGGGCTTCTGGTATGTTTTCCTATGAAAACACCTTTCTATTCACATCCTTATTCTGAATAACATAAATTATGCATAAATACAAAAATACATTTCATATATGACTTAATACAGATGGCAATTCCAAGGAAGCAACCTAAAGAAGCAAAAGGAAGCCAAACTTTAGTACTAACTATTCTCCCTAGGAGGACCAGCCAGCTAAATTAATTCCTTAAGCCATCATATTCTACCTTAGAAATTCAAGTAATTTTCTTAAATTTTTGCACTGATCTTTCCAACTTTGTCCAAATTTTTAACCCAAGTCCATTGATTACACAAACTCTACTTTGTTTCATAAAAGGAAATTTGAGGACAGTTTCATAATCCATCACAATCTAGGTATTGAAACCTGGATAATTTGAGTGCTTTTCAGAGCTGAGCTGGTGTTATTGATACTTCAGCTAAGTTACAGACAAATTTCCAATTAAATGTCTTCCATTGTTTTTGTAAAACCCTGTGGGCAGGGTTAACATAAATAATGACTCATTTGTCACAGCAGTAATTTTTCTTGAGAAACTACAGGAGGTCCAATTTTGGAGAGAGTCCCACAGTCACACATGAGCTAAACAATATACTTGGGTTTTCTTACATAGTTCAAGATCATCTAACATTAGCATATTTCATATTCTGGATGAAATCAATGAACACCTAATTTACATATAAGAAGCAAATATTCAACAAATAATATAGTGAACCAAAAATCATTATTCTATAACCTAAACCCATATCCATCCAACATACCTGATTCAAAATTATGTATATAACTTGGGACCCTTTATTGCCACCCAAAGATAGCCTAAGTTTATCAATAGGGTAAAGTAAGAACTTTATGCCCAAGAATGATCATGGAAGAATCCTGAATTTTGGAAATAGATCGAAAGCTTGTTCCTCCTCCTTAGTTTGGTCCTGATTATCACCCACAATACAGCCACAAATTGATCCATTTATGGGGATGGTTGCATTCTGTGATAAAATTGTCTTATTCTGTTGTGAGAACGAGGAAAAAGTGAAAAAATGTTGAGTCAGAAACAGTTTGAGTGGATTATAAAGGAAATTGTTACAACACAAGTGACATAGTACCAGATATCTCAGGATGGAAGGGAGTGTGGAAATTCACCAAATATGCTGATAACTGAATCATTATTAAGGCACATATGCTAAAAAATCACTCATCAAATGGAAACTAGTCTGGAAATCTAACCACATGATGTGGACTAGACTCAAGAGCCTTAGTAGTAGCCAGATCCTTATGAGACCATCTTCCTGAGTTACCATGGCAAATCTATTGGAAGCTGAGTTATTTTCAAAATTTGAGTATCTAAAGAGGGGTTACTGTCATGTGCCAGTCTGTAGCATACCAAGTTAGAGACCAAACTCCTAGGCAAGTCTCCAAAAGCCATGTAAAAAGTTTAACCAGGAGGGGTTCATTTCTGCATAGCTGGGGCTGAGTGTTAACCAGTGGGTTTCAGCTGAGCTGTGCCATCAGTGAGCAGGACCCAAGCAATGACTTAAAGGCATCAATGAACCAGAAACTTCACTGCAGGCAGCAGAATAAAGGACAAAGCTTCTCCCAAAGGGATAATTGCCAGATTTAATGTAAAAACAAGACAAGATACTACCCTAGGTAGAGCTAAAGTTCCAGAATATACTAGTATCGTAATCCCAAATATTGAGTACATTTATCCAAGTATTATTATCCCTTTTTTAGTTTTCCTCACTATCCAAAAAGTTATATTTGTAATCTCATTGAGACATTACTGGAATTCCAGCAAGTTAATTCTAATCTACCACCTCTAATGCAACCCACAGCAGAGTAAAGACACCAAGACATATTCCAAGTTAAGGGCAGCCAAGGGGTCCTAATTCCAATCATCATTAGGATGTGAAGACAAAGGCCCTGATCCTAGGCCTCTCCCAGAATTTATTATCTTGTGAAGCGGGGGATGGCTCAGGGATGAGTGACAGTGAGAATGGCAAGAATTATGTGAGTAACTTGAGCTGGCTTGCCAGGTGGGTAGAAAAGCATCTCTGCAAAATGCAGAGATGAAGATATGCAGAAGGATCAATTTAAATAATCCAATTAAGGTAGCAACTAAATTGTTTTAGGAGGCTGTTGCTTGGCTTCTGATATATAAACTTTTGTGTCCTGGGGCTCATAGCATCTTTACCTTGAGACTCATACCCAGTTGACATTCTTGGAGCTATTGGCTCTAACATCCAGCTGTGCTCTTATCCCTTATGGAGGACACTATGCCAGGAAATAGGAGACTGTCTGCCAGCTTTAGAGATTACATACCAGTACCTGGGCTAGCCTTATTTGCAATGTTTAGAGCCAATTGAAGAGAGAAGGAAATGTCATAGCCAGTGCTCTACATATCAGTATATCCAAAAAATCAAAGTTGCAGTAATTGTTTTGCATTCAAGAGGAGTCATTGGAGTTGTCTCCCACATACTAGTTCCATTTGACAAGTGAAGCTTGATGGATAGTTCTACTTTGTTGACCATTGAATATAAATTTATCGAAAATGAGGTTATAAGGTGTGTTAATTACTTTTTACTCATTGCTGAGACAAAATACCTGATGTCCAAAGTTGGGAAAGGAAAGGTTTATTTCTTACAGTTTTTGGAGGTTTCAGTCCATACTCAGTTGGCTCCAAGGCAGGGTGGCACGGCAGGGCTGCAGTTCATGGTGGTTGCAAACAGCAAGAGGAAACACACAAGAAAGAGACACACCTTCTTCCTGCCATTACATCACATCCTGGCTCCACCCCTTGGGAGGGTGTAGCACTGACACCACCAATCCAAGCACTAGACAATGAACCAATCACAAATGCACAATGCAAATACATGAGGCCTGGGGGCCACTGACATAAACCATGACATAAGGCTTGAAGTCATATGGTCAACAAGTGTTCAGTTTTCAGTTTACACAAGAATACAATAAAGAGCTAATATTTATTTTGCCAAAAAAGTGTGCTTTGCAGTCAAGCAAAAAAATGCAGCAAGTCTAGAACCCAAGGTGTGCTTTTGCATAGAGTTTATTTCCTTAGGCAGATGATCCAATCAACATATATGCACTCCCCAAGATGACCATAAACTGCATGTGCTGCAAATATATACTAATAAAAAAATCACCAATCCCAACTACCTATAGTTTAAAGGATGATCAGAGAAAACTATGTAAAATAAGTACAAAAAAAATGACACCCAGCCGCTCACTTTTTTGTCAATGTGATAAAATCTAGGCATTTAAAAATCTTCAATTAAAAAAAGAAAAAAATGGTATATTATAGAAAATGTAATTAATAGCAGTACAAATGACTTCTCATCAGACAAAATTCTCAGCAGAAAAAAAATAAAATCAGAAGAAAATAGAATTGCATCAAATTTCTGGAAAAATTTCTATATCCACAAGAACTATCTTTTTTCACAAAAAAGGGAAATTATGTACTTTTTTAGATAAAGAAAAAGAAAAACAAAATACTGCCAAAGTTCTTCCCTCAGAAGAAAAGGACATCAGATAAAATCATGGATCTCCAAAACAAATGAAGATTACTGAAAATGGTAACTATGTAAAGAAATATAAAACACTACATTAATGTTTTAAAAAATTTTTATGAATAATGTTTAAAGCAAAAGTTTAATGCTGTAAAATATGTGTCTAACATAAAGATATGAACATGTGACAATAACAGAAACAGCACAGTATTAGGTTTCACTAGACTATTGCTCAAGGTTTCTATAGTTTACATGAAATAACAAACAGTAATTCTCAGTAAATTAGGGTCATTAAATATCCATAACCTAATCTCTAAAGTATTCACAGAAGAAAATAAGGTAAGGTATTATAATAAAACAAACTATATAGAAATCAAAATAGAATACTGAAAATGTTTGTTTAACCCAAAAGTAGAAAGGATAGAAGGAACAGAGTAATATAGGCAAATATGGAAGCAAATAAAAAGTGATACCAAATGACAGATTTAAAATATCAATATTAATATGAAAATGGTTTATAAGCTCATATTAAAAGATATTGTCAGATTAGATTAATAAAATAATTTAGTTCTCATAAAAGATGCATTTTAAATATAAAGCTAATTAGTATATAATGTTCTCATAGCAGGCAAGGACTCTATCTTAGTTAGCTAAACTTTAACCTTAAATTTCTCTGCAAATGTTAAATGTAAAGTTGTAGACACTGAGTGAGAATTCAAATTAGAGTTCAGCAGCAACAATATTATTGCTAAAACAGAAATATAGTCACTGCCTAACAAGAAAAGACAAAATGAAAGTATAAAAGATATTTCAAAAGAAGAAAAACTGAAATTGATAAAAAATAGTTTATGATGAGCTATAAGCTAAAACATGACTTTGTACTACCATGACATTTTCAGACTCACATTTTATTAAGCTACTCTCATTTTGATTAATTTAGTAACTTTAATGATTGACATGAATTAAAAAAGTATAGTTATATAGATATATCTATTTTATTTATTTTAATTTCAATTTGGCCTCAATTAATGACAAACATGTTCCATAGTGAGCACAAAGTTCCCATCCAGGGATATAAATTGTGAGAAATAGCATATAATAGTTAATTTTGGTGTCAGTTTGAGCAAGAAACACCTGGTGGATTAGTTTAGCACAGTTCTGAGTGTGTTAGAATGACTGATTTACAGAAGAGAGAAGATCCACCCTGGATGGTTGTGGCACCAACCAATAGGTTTGTAGCCTGAATGTAATAAAAAGGGAAAGAGTAAGAAATAAAAAGGGAAAGAGTAAGCTTTGAGGAGTTCTAGTCTTTGCTATTGCCATTAGAAGTCCATCAGCCAGACTCTTTGTTCTTCCAATGCAGACTTTTTAAGTTTCTGACATTTATTTGAGAATTTTCCTTCTCCTATATGTAAGCTAATTTTCCTCTTCCAGTATTATCAAAATGTTCAAGTGCCTTTTGCTCCCTAATAATCTTACTCATTCTTCCATGTGGTCATGTACATAATAGAAAATCTTATCTTGTAGAGGAAGCAAATTTCAAAATACATAATTAAGTTACATTGCGAAAATCTACAATGTATTTGCACTCTCCCGCTATATATATATATATATATATATATATATATATATATATAAAATTATATATTATAACATACATATATATTATAACATACATATATATAACTTACATGAATCTAGAGTAAATTCCACTCATACAAAAGTATTCAACTTAAACATCTCTAGCTTATGAAAAAAATTTAACCTAAAATCAAAGCTATTTTGATTTTCCATGAAATGAAAATGTTTATCCTAAGTCATCCTGGTAATTTGCTCAAAGAGCTGGGTTGAAAGAAAGTATGCTATTATCATTATTGTTTTGCATCTCACACAGATGTTTTCAGAACAAATTTTTCCTTTAATGTCAATGGTTCACCTATGTTTAATTTAGTTTTACGATCTCATGGCAGAACAAAAGAGAGCCTCCTGTGGAGACATTAATAGTTAAAATAATTCCCAATTGACTTGAGCATAAAATATATCAAGATAAGAGTATAGGGTTGAATGTAGTTTGAACAAGAGATACCACACTCACAATATGCTCTTATAGGAAGGAAACTACAACACGATACAATTTTAAGCATAGATATAGTGATTTACTGGAACAAATACTTCAGGGTTGATTTGCATTTCTGTGTCTTCCAAAAGCATCTGACTTTTTTTTTTGAGGTGTTTTCTTTTTTTAATTTTATTTTAAGGGGGTAAAATTAAACACAACAAAACAGAATAGAATGGGACATAATAAAGCATAAATTTCAAAGCTAGACTACCAGAGATCTTCACTATATGTCATATTGTCTCTTGTTTTCTTCCAAATTGATGTCCATGTCTTTGCATATGGCTCATATGCAAAGCTCATACTAAATAGCATAGCCAATCCTTTCACAAGATGTGTAATTAACTGGCTGCCACTTGCTAAGGAGGGGGGGGGCATGGGACAGGATACAGGATGACAAGAGATTTTTGATTCTCAGCCCGCATGCCAGAAGGCTCAACAGCAAACCCCCAGAGAGGGGAAGAGTTCTTTCTTCTCCTGGCAAGCCAAGTAAAACTCATGGTGCAGGTCCTGACACGCCAGGGTCTCTCTCCTTCTGGCTGCCAAAAGTCTGCCACACTCACAGCTGCCCCCCAGAGAGGGGGGGAGTTTCTTGTTCTCCCGGCGCCCCAAGTCAACTGCGTGGTGCAGGTTCTGACGCACCAGGGTCTCTCTCTTTCAGGCCAACAAAAGTCTGCCATACTCTCAGCCATCCCTGAGAGAGGGGAGGATCTCCTTGTTCTCCCAGCACCCCGAGTGAACCACATGGTGCAGGTCCCGACATACCAGGGTCTCTCTCCTGCAGGCCTCCGAAATTCTGCCACACTCACCTGCTATTTCTTTCTGATGAATTGACCATTACATCTCCAAAGTTGTGAAATGGCCAACAGACCACAGAAAAAATTCTCTTTAGGCTCCTTTTTGAAACCAGCAGCTATAGTCATCTGCTGGCCTTGCTTCAGGGCCATCAAAGGCATCTGTCTTAAGTCTTAAAACATATATCTTATCTTAAAGTCAATTGAGAGAGCAACATGTAAAGTAATTACACAATTTTCTTTACTTTCCAACCCTGCTAAAGATTTCTCAGATAAAGCAAAAGCAACTGTATTCAATGATAAATATAAAATGTTTTGTAAAGTAAAGCAAAATATTCCAAAAGGTTAAAAAACATGCCTGAGTGAAATCCAACCTCTTTTAGAGTACTCACTGATTTTTATTGGTTCTTCATTCCCCAATTTTGTTGCATGAAAAGGAAAGCAGAAGCTTCATTAACATTGGATTCTATTGTATAGAGTATTCTATTGCTTATTCATCAAGATGTGTACCTGTCTATTTAGTCCACTTTGGTCAACAGTATCTTAGCAACAATTTTGTAAGATGATTTCCATTAAACTTGTAGAAAATTTTGGGGATCTTGTTAATTGAGGAATATTTAAGAGGACAAAGGAAAGAAAATAGATAATATATATTATTTATATATAATATATATTTAACTCTAAAGTAATTTGATGACTTTCAATGCACATTTATAGTTCTACTTACTGTGTCACTGAAAACTTCTGTACAATGTGATAAGGGTCTAATGCTGAGTTTCTCTGGATTCTCATTTGGGAGAGATCCCCCCAGCATTTACTTCCTTCTTAGGTTTGCAATATGTTATTTTGTTCTTTTGCTTCCGAGTCAGACTTTAGAAATAGATTGTCACAGAATTTGTGTTTTACTTCCATGGGCTCTGCTGAATTCTAGTTGCTTTTTGTTGTTGCTGTTGTTGTTAGCAGAAATAGCTATGGGATCCTGCAACCCCTACTCTCTACTGGAAACCTGAAGCTGTACGCTCTGTAATGCAGCCTCTCCCATGAGATCAGGATTCTGCAGGGTTCAGTTAAGATAGGAAGAGCATTTGAAAAGCACAGCAATAATTTTCTGCCAATAGACTTTATAGGAAATATGCCACATTGTAGCCTACATTAATGAAATACAGTCATTCAAGGAGGATGAGATTCTTTTTGATTGACAGCGGGCAGTGTCCAGTAGTTTAGAGATTGGTGAGAGTGATGGACACCCTTCTACACAGTCTTACAAGAGAGTCAATTGAGAGCAAATCTTCCATAAACACCAAAATCTATTAGCAGTCATGCACAAAGCCTTAGAGCATCTTCAGTAACATTCTCAAGTTCTAAAGTCTCCACCCACATCTTTGCCAAACATTATGTTACATGATCCCTTAATATCATAGTTGGGGCATGTGTCAAAATTCTATGATCGGTTGTTGTGATAGCTTGCCATGATACTGTATTTTTTTATTTTCAAGATACTGCACTTAGTCAAACATGATTTTGTGTTTTTATAATTCTATGAGTTATCATTATGATAAATTTATCATTCTCTCTTCCATATACACACAAACACACATACATCTACATGTGAATACACATGCATATCTTATGAGCTTTATCTCTGGAGAACCCTTAATTACAAGGTAGCAAGGCACAGGTCTATGTATAGAACCTAATTCTAACACAGACTTCTACAAAATTAAGCATATTAGGTTTTTGACTCTTAGAAAGGTATTAGTTTATGATGAGCACCCAGGAACAATAACTTTTCAGAACTCACTCAGTTTGTTGGTGAAATGCCATGGTATTATCCACTACATTCACTTTTTTAGGGCTCTGATGTTTAGGGGTTATAAAGGCAGCTGAAACCTGTGGTCTGGAGCCTTATAAGTCTATAAGCTGTTTTCACAGTTAAGGTACTTTAAGTGTTAACTAACTGTTCCTAAATTATACATTAGAAATAACACACACTTATTTTGTTCTGAGGTATTTTTAAGTCATATATACCAAAGTGGGCTCCTTTAATGTAGCTAAGCAGTCTGAAAACCATTTGCAGGTATGTCAGTACCTTCTCTTCAAATCAGCAGCAGAAGTATGAGGCCTTCCCATTTCATTATCTTATGCCCTGTATTATGAGGCTGTTCAAGGAGTAAGGCATTTATTTCTTTAAGTTCAAATCATGAAATTTAGGGTTACTATCAGTACTTTTATGAAAATTAAGAGACATGTATGAGTCTTAATGCAGTACATTCTCACAGGCTTGTATTCAAAATCTGCAATCCATAAGCTTTCCTGAAATTTGGGATAATAGTTGAACCACTTCTCCTGCAGATATCCTATTTAATTGTGCAATTATATTGCATATATCAATACTTTATGGAATCAAGTTTCATGTTTTCTGCGTTCTTTTTTCCTGCATTCCTTCTTTTCTTTCTTTCTTTTTTTCCTGTTTTCTTTCTTTGTCTTTCTTCTTTCATTCATTCTTTACTTCCTTCTTTTGTTCTTTTTTTCTTGGTGCTGGAAATCAAACCTTGTGCTTGCCAAGCAGGTGCTTATAGCCCCTGAGCTATATCCCCATCCCTCTGGGTTTTTAGAATTTGCAAATTCACAGACATAAAACAAACATTCATTGAGTTTTATTCCAATTTCCTAGCTGAATACGTCTTTCCTTAAAATAAGTGAAATTCTTAAATGCTTTCCTTCATAGTCATAGTTATTCCCTTGAAGAACAGATTGATATAGATGTAAATGTAGGTGCAGATGCAGATGATATAGATATAGTTGGTTCTCTTTAGGTTGTTTAAAGAAAAAACAACAACACAGAAAGAGAGCACAGAGCTCTTGCTCATCAATCCTGTGAAACAATAGCATGCATGAGAGATCATTCAGGAACTAAAGACCTTTCTATATTAGTAAGAGCCATTGTATTTTACATTGCCATTTCTGGTCACTTTTGAGTGTGAGATCTCTTGATTCAGTTTACCTGTACTATCAGGACACTTAGTCTGATTGTCAATTACCACTCCCTAACTATGCTGGTTTTTTATCTTCAATTGCAGCAGCCAATTTAAATTGCAAATAGATGAATATGTGGAAGGTACTGCTTCAAGGTAAGATGCCAAACATAGCATCTGTATTCTTGTGAAGGTAACACTTAATACAACAATGCTACCTTCAATTCCGATTCCACCCTGGCTGTGCATCTAGGGGAACAGTGGTTTCACTCCTCTTGTAGCCTTAGGCTCTACCAGGTTATCAGGAGAGCTGCAGCCCATTTTGAGTTTAAATTATGGGTGTAATATATTTTTCTGAAGATTTACCAGATATTATACTTAATTTCTTAATATTGTACTTAACATTATGACTCAATATATTTCTTAAGCTCACAGCCTAGAATACATTCTGAAATGAAATTATTGTCCACCTGGTCGCAGGTTCTGTTTACTAATATGCCAATGACAATTTTAATAACTTCCTGCTAACAGAACAATTATCTAAAAGCAATAGGCTAGTCAGTTATTTATCTGAATTGCCTTGCTATGTAATAGAATTTCATTGCTTGTTTAGTTCAAACAAATAACTTTGAAGCAGTAAAACAAATGAAACACTTCCAAATATGCTAACTTCTAGTAGTAAATCTCTGTGGTCTAATTGCACATACCACTATAACATTTTCTAGATTTCATAAGGTAACCTGAGGAGAAGAAACAGTACTTTTACTATTAACTTTGGTCTTGCATCTCCTTTATCTTTCCAGAGAGATTTTGGAATGCCTGCCATGTCTAGAAAGGGCTAGGAAAGTCGGACACTTCTGATTTTGCCTGAGTTAGTTTTTCTCAATAGGTCTGAGACAGTAGATTAGGCTGCAGAAAAGCTGGCTGGGATATAGGCATGATTTGTTAATTACAAGATCCTAGGACACATGTGCAAGACAGCAAAATAGCTCACGAAGACCTGCACATGGACTTCTCCCGAGAAGTTGAGCAGGTTTCTAAAAGCATGGCCTAGACCTGGTATCAGCCTGAGGCATGGGAAATAAAAAATGATGGCCCACCTTGCGCTTTGCCACTGTGTTCTCGGCTGTACAGTAGCATACATGCTATAGGGTGCACTTTTTTTCCTACTTTTACTTGGCTTAAACTCCCTGTAGAGCCTGTTTCTTATCCTACCTTTAATAGAATTCTGCTACTGTGTGTGTGCCTGTCTTGACCAATTCTTTGCTCAGGATAGAGAGAACCAGAAAACTACTTCCAGAAGGAAACTCTGGCACTCCAAAATCCCATAACATTCCTAAATGCCCAGAGGACTCACACTAAAAGAAGGTTTGGCTTCCAAAAGTTTTCCAGGTCTCAGTTAAAAAATGTATCTTACAATCTGATTTCTGGGAGGGAGGAATTATGGGAACATTTGTGGGCAACAGGGAAGAAATCTGAGATAGAAGGCAAAGCTCAGAATGATCTGAGGTACCCAGGCATCACTGGGGACCAGGCTGAGCCGGTCCACAGAGATTAGAGTTCTTTAGAGCAGGCAGCACGAGCAGCCTCCGCAGCAGGACACAGTGCGTGTTTAATGAACAGATCAGTAACTGCCTGTGGGCTGTGGATGAGAAAATGCAGAGGAAATGCAAAGGCCATAGTGTTAAAGGCAGAGAATAAGACACCATATCTTCAACTTACAAATCTAATTGTCCTGTAGGACTGGGAAAGCATCCGCTTTCTAAGGCGTGCACTTCTAAAAATACCAGGCAAAACCTCTGGCCTTTCAGACTGCTTTTTTTTTTTTTTTTTTCAAAGGAGGATTCAACTCTGCAGTATTGCAGCAAAGTAAGTGAGTGAGAAGGAGGCACTTAACAAACAGACATAGAACAAGCTGAATTTCCAGGTCAGCAATCAGGAAGCCATACTTAAAAATACGTGGGGTTTTTCTTAAGGCCATGCTAATCTATGTTAAGAAGAGACTTTTGAAATCACAAGATGTAGGATCAAATTCTAGTTCTGCTATCTCTGGTATGACAAAAACTAACTTAAAATTCCTCTGCCTTTATTTACTAACCTAAAAAATGAAGAAACTGGCATTGTTGCAATGTCCAAAACAGATGGTAGATATAAAGAGCATATGCCAGTGCTTGGTGCACCGTGCATGATCAATAAATGTTCCCTGTGATTTCATAGAGCACCTACGTCCTGAAATGCGAAGAGGCTCATTGAAAAAGTTGTAGAATTCTATGCTTTCTTGACAAGAGAATGTGTATGACTGTTACAGGCAGCTGAGTTATATAGAAATATTATAGGCAGTCAGACAGGGCTAGTTCCTTAAAAGAACCAGTGGAGATGAGATACCTTGTAACTGGGGGGGCCACAGAAACCTCTGCTTTGGACAAGCCCTCAAGACAAAAGATAAATCAAATGCACCCACCTACCTCTTAAGGAAAACATCAGAGATTGATATTCTAAATAGGTCCCTCTTACCTGAGGAAGCCAGGAGTTACTAACACAGCCCCTACAGGAAGAGTCACTGCTCTTTATGCTCTCCCCCTTGCTATGTGACTCACTTCCCCATTTGTCCCTGATTTAATCAATTTTACCTGAGCAATTAATCTTATTGGTTGGCCATGGTTCTGTCACACCTCATGCCCACCTTGCAAGTTCCCATTTTCCTCCATTTTGGACCTGCCTCTCCTCATGGTTTTGCTCCATAAAAATCCCTAGAAAATGCAGGGTCCTCAGCAATCCACTAGGGATCCTTCTGTGTCTTAGAAAGAACCTTTCTCTCAATAAATATTCTGCTCTTAAACTCTACTGTTTCAAAAGTTCATTCTTTGACTTCAGAGAACATGAACTCTAACCAGACACCCATCTAGTAGGTTGGGAATTTCTTTCCCCTGTATCAACAGTGTGGTCGCTTTATCTCTTCCTTCATAAATGAGGGGCTTGGATGGAGATGACAAAGAGAAGGATGATAGGCAGGAGGATGGGGCAACAAACTGCCACCAAGGCAGATCTGGGAAGGAATACTATTTCTGTCTTTTTTCTTTCCATATTTAACTGAAGAAACAAAGCTTCTTAATACTTACTCTTAGCATTTTGATAACATGCTTTTAGCTAGTTCCAGGTGTCACAACAGGATTACTTGATGGTACTTAGTTATTTCCAGAAATCTGTTAGAAAATAGCTTTTGAGACAAACCAGCCATACACTTCACACTGTTTAACTGTTCCATGTATTGTGAAGGATCAAAATCTTTTGCTAATTTAATGAAGCACTAGTCTTCTATCTACAGTTTACATCACTTTGTCAGTTTAATTTGCATTCTTGCCCATTTTCCTTTCAGAATCCAAAGCTGTTGGGGCCCAGTTTCATTTTTTCTGTAGTCAAGGCAGCTATTTTATAGTCATTTAGTTACTGTGTGGCATTTTTATGTCAGGAAAACTACATTTGCTGTCAGGAAATGACCCTAAGGCAATAAACCAAGACTTATCCTCTAAACTTGGTAAAAGATGTTGAAGTTGTAAACATGAAATAAAGTAATTTAGAGGCACTGTTTTATCTTCTCCAGATTTACCTGAAGAGACTATTTTGTGGCAAGATCAATTTATTACACAAAATACTGTAAAGAGATTGAATAGTTATTCTAGTTTTTATATACTTTCAAATTGGGAGAGAACTAGTAGAAGACTCAGGAAAATCTGCAGTATCAAGTCATTGAAGAATTAGAGAAATAAGTTAAATTGACCCAGAACTGTCAGGACCACATATGATGTTTAATATAAGTACAGAAATGGGAGAGATTTCTGTAAATCTAATGAGACAAAGTTTTCACACATGACATGTATGCACACATGACTATATACTAACAAGTAGTATGTCATTCTATGAAACTCATCAGGATCAAATATGTAGGAGAAACATTTCCTTTGTCTGTAGTATATATTCATATTATTTTATAAGAAACACTCTCTCTAAAGATATAACTTACACTTAAGCAAATATGCTGATCAGTTTTCTTTAGACAGAGTTTATGCATACATATGAGTATATATGTATGTGTGTTTCTGTTGTTACTAATAATATTAGACATTAGTTATTGTTTGCCTGTTAGAGCACTAAAATGACTTCTCTTTGTAGTTTCAAAATTCTCAGAGTAACTCAAGCATTTGAGTTATTTACTTTTTAACATTTTCCATGTATACATAATGAATGTAAAATGAATACAAAAAGAAAAAGGAAATGCAGGTAAAGAAAAGAGATGGGAAAAGGCAAAGTAGAAAGATAAGAAGAAAAAAATAATGAGATGTTAAAAAAAGAGTTGAAATTAGGAAAACAAATTAAGAAAGAATAACAAGCCACAGTCAATTTTTTACAAGTAAGAGGCTCAGAAATAATTCCTTGAGGGAAGAATATCTTTGTTAAAGAATGGCAGAAAAGGAGAATGAACTGACTATAGCTTCTGTCACGATTGAAGACATAATGGGAGAATGAAATATTGCCAACCCTCAGCTAAAAGTGCAGACAGTGGTCTTGAAAATAATTTTGAAAAATCATCTCGTATAGTCCTCCTCTAAAATACATATAATTCACCTCCTTTTATTTATTTATTTTCCCCTGTAGCCTAGTAACTGTTATGGATTGAATTTGTCTGCCTGACTGCCTGTAACTTAAACAAATTGGGGATTTATAGTCTACTCATACTATAGAAGTCTGGAAGCAGATCATTTAAAGGGGTCCTGCCCTCAAAGATACTGATATAGAGACTTCCCTGACTTGCTTGACTTTTCATTAATGGTGTTAATAGCTGCTCCAGTACCAGTCCACATATTCATTCAAGAGAAGGAAAAAGGAGATAGCAATGACTGAAAAGGCATGAACATGTTGATCCCACTCAGAAAGATTTTCTGGAAGCTTTGTCAACTAATTTGCCTTATAGTTAGTGTGTTATATTTCCTCATCTGCCTTATTGTTTGGAAGAGGAACAAAGCAGTGGAGTTTTGTTCTTGTTTGTTTTTTGTTGAGCCCTTTCTTGCTGCCCTCAGACTCATAATTAGATTTTCAGGAAAGGACAAAATGAATTCCAGATCGGCAAGTATTTTAGGATTATATAGATTAAATTTACTGCTTATAATACTAATAGATAGGACTGGCCTTTTTATGACTTTGTTGAGATATAAAAGTATTAAATTTTGACATGAATATTTATGCTTTACAAAAATATTTAAATCAGGAAGATGACAAAAAAGGAAGGTGAGGCTCCTTCTTCCCAAATCCATGATTCATGGACAAATTCCCTCTGCAAGAACACGAAATAGTCAAGAGAATTCTGCATCTTAGGTGAGCATAATCCTATGTAGGCAGAAGGTTTTGTAGCCTATGTAGCCTATGAAGCCTATGTAGCCTATGTAGGCAGATGGTTTTAGGGAAACTCGAGATACCTATTGCTGGAATTCTACCCTTGACCATGTTGTAAGAATGAGAGGAAAACCCTACCCTCCACTCCTAGCTTCTCTGGAGAGAAGCAAAAGAATTGAACCATTCATCTAATGCTACAGCTTTTCCAAAGGCTTTTCTATCTACCTGATGAAAACTACAATGTTCTAGCCACATGGCAGAGAGTGAGAATAGTTAGTGGGTTGATACAGCATGCATCTAATAATCATACCTTCTCCTTCTTGGTTTCTATAAAATGAATAAGTAAAATGTCCCAGAACCCAGCTTTTCTCTGGGAAAAAAAAAATATTTGATCCACTCCTCTGCAGGCTATCTGAGGAAATGACTTCACTTTAATTTGTCTTGTATTGCAATATTTGTGGGACAAGCATATGCTGACTGCCTGACAGCTGCTAAGAACAAAGAAAGGAGATTGTAGTACCACAAACATTTTAGAAGTTCCTAGAATCTCTGACCACATTTATTGATAAGGGTTTTATCTTGAGGAAAATCTGTGAAGATGAGGATAAATGCCTGTGTAATATAATGTGTAGGCACCAACACAAAGAATGTAGAAACAGGAAAATATATTTTAAAAATCCACAAGATAAATCTCTGGAAAGCACAAATAATGGAATAGACATATATAATTTATTTGACAGAACATTCCAGTGAATAGTCATAAAGATGCTTGCTGAAGCCAGAAAAATAACACAGAAAAAAATCAGAATGATGATAAAGAGAAAGAAAGTAAAATAACAAATAAAATACCAAAGAGAGATCACAGAGCTAAAGCATATAATAAAGAAATAAAAAATTCCCTAAAAAGCTCAATAATACACTTGATCAAGGAGAACAAAGGGTCAGAAAACTAGGATACAAGTTATTGGAAATTAATCAATCTGAAGAATTAAAAAAAATTGTGGAGGAAAGAGCAAAGAAAGCTTAACAGACCCATCTAAGGAACCAATGTGTGTATTATGGAAATATTGGAAGGAAAAATAAAATGAGAATGACAAGAAATGTTTCTCAGAGAAAATGGATCTAACAATTTACCAAATCTCTGAAAGGAAGTAGATATCCAGATCCAGGCGGCCCAAAGGTCTCCAAAGATGAACTCCTTACGGTACTTGAGTGGTCATTTCCTTCACCGCCAACGCCAGCAACAACGTGTCTCTCCATAACACTCTTCTGCAGTCACATCTTCTTCTTGTTTCTATCACTTTTCATACTTTAGGACTCTTGAGAATAAACTGTGCCCACCTAGATTCTCTGGCAATATCTTTCCATCTCAAGACATTTACCTTAATCATATCTGATAAATCCTTGTATCATCTGAGGAAACGTTTTTAGAGATATATGGATACAGAGGCAGAGATCTTTGGTGACCATTGTTCTACCATGCCAGACTTCTTTCACTGGATTTCCAAAATACTGAATGTTAGGATAATATTTTTCATATGTGATTTAAGCAGAGACTTTTCTGAGGATTCTGACCAGCCTAAGAATAAAATAGAATGAAATGCCAATAGAATGCAAATAGAATGAAAATAAAAATAAAATGTTTATCTTTAAATATTGGTTAAGAGACAGATCTTTTTTGGATGTAACTCTAACAGCACAGAAAATAAAGTAAAAAAAATTGACAAGTTGGGTTATATCAAACAAAAACTTCTTTAGAGGAAGGTAAACAAACAACAGAACAAATAAATATACTGCATGTCATTGTTACTTTTCATGTTTTGGGGACCGAATATCAGATATCTACCAGTTAAAGGAAGAGACGTTTATTTCTACTCCCAGTTTGTAGAGGTTTCAGTCCACATTCAGCCGGCTCCAAGGCAGGGCAGCATGGCAGAGGGGTATAAAAACAGTTCATTGCATGGCAAGTTTCAGGCAGCAGGCAGGGAGCAGCAGCAGTGAGCCTGCTTCTTTCTGTACCTTTATATGCCATCTAGAGAACAGGACTTTTGGGTGGTGCTACCTACACTGAGGGTGGGGCCTCTGTTTTCAGTAAGTTCCTTCAGCTACATGCAAAATTATACTAATTCCAATCAAAGGACTGACTTGGTACCACACATGCTTAATCCCAGTATCACACACCCTAGAACCATCTGGGTTTGAAATAGCCCACCTATAAGTGCATGACACTTTGAGCAGACATGTAGATACAAGCAGAATGGGTGGAAATATTAGCCAACTATTCACCCAACCAGGCATTGATATATGAAATATATAAAGAATTTAATCCAATAGCAATAAGTAAATAAATTTTATATCCTATTAATAAGTGGGTGACTGATTTGAACAGACATTTCTCAAAGTACACAAATTATCAACAAATACAAGAAATAAAAGCCCAGTATCAGTAATAACCAGTGAAGTAAAAATCTAAATCACAAAGAGCTATCACTTCTCACAGTTAGAATAGCTATTCTGAAAAAGACATAAAACTAGTAAATATTTCTGAAGATATGGATAAAGAGAAATTTGTATATGGGCAGTCTAGAGAACCTCTTTGTCTTAGCACGCATCTTAGCCAGAGTCAAGAACTCTGCAAGAGGGTTTTGATCCTCTTGGAGCACTAAAATCATACCACTTGTCTCATTTATTTAAGCCTTTACTGTACACTCATTTAGGAGATTAGGGATCTAGGCCAGACCCCAATATGGAGACCCCTAAGAAATGATTGCCAAAGTAATTACCATATAATTCAGAAATCCCACTACTGAGTATAAATCCCAAGGAAGATGCTTAGAACCTGCATTCCCATTTCCTGCTCTGGTCTAGCCTGACTCCCGGGGTGAACACATTCTTCCTCTTCCCTTCTCCCGCAGGGGCCACGGGACTTCCACATAAGGACATCCAAGACCAGAAGCCTTCTCCTTCTCCAGTTCATGAGGGTCACATCGGACCTAAGGAAGCCACTAGGAGGCAGTGTAGGGGGTGTGGGTGTCACGACGGCAAGCTTGGTGCTGATGGAAGTCACCAAGCATCTGAGGGGGCAGTGAGAGTGGCCAGGCATCTCCCAGAGACCTGTGGGACGAATCATCAGATATTGGTTGGGGGAAAGGAGGGTGGCGGAGTTCTGGGGACTTGTCCACATAGGTGCCAGGGCTTCCCCTAACCTGGGCGAGTGAAGTGCCCGCGGGGCAGAGCGTGGTTGCAGTGGGCCAGAGTGTGAAAGCCTTGATGTTGGGTAAGGGGCCACCGAGGAACCGCCTCTTCCCCGGAACCCCGAGAGCTGCAGCCTAGACGAGACTGAGCTGGATGGTGGCGGCCTGGAGCCTCAGCCCTACCCTACATGGGGGCGCCTGCCTGTTTGTGTCACTGTCCTCTGGTTTGTTACCTGGGGAAGTGAGCTTGCGAGCTACGGAGGCATCTCCATCATCCATTCATCAGGGGCAACAGCCTAATCCTGAATACACCCCCTTAGGTCCCTGGCAGCTTGGTGAGACTCCTTAGAGCGTGTTTCTGGGCTGCCCTGTATGTTCCCAAATTCTCCCATTTACGTGATCAAGAAACTAGTAATTCAGCGGGAAAAGGGGCCTCCAGCCTTGGGGAAAGTGGACATGGGATTGCCAAACCCAGCCTGAGTCTGAGGCTGAAGTCGCACCTAGTGTGCGCGTAAAAGAGGGGTGCTAGCCCGTGGACAAGAGTGCAAAACACCCATTACATCCCCAGCTCAGGCCTTGGAAAGGGCTGTAGCCCTGGGTCAGAGAGTCCTGTCATACAGCAGCGTCTGCGATGGAAGTAGCTCACAAGGGGACAAGGCGATCAGGAGTGTATGGAAAGTGGACCTCTTGTCAAGTGGCCTCAGACAAACAGCACTTTCCCTTGGCCTAGAGAACTAATCTAAAGACTCAATACCTACCGGGCCATCCCAGGGCAAGAAGCAAGAAGCAACAGCATTCCCTGAGATCCCCACCATGTTGGAACTTAGGGCGCTGAGCAAACCAGCAACCAGTCTTTTGCCATGAACTTTGGAAATGTAATGGTCAATTCATCAAAAAGAAATAGCACGTGAATGTGGCAGACTTTCAGTGGCCCAAAGAGAGACCCTGGCACCTCGGGACCTGCACAGTGCAGTGACTGGGGGTGCCAGGAGAACAAGGAGCTCCTCCCCTCTCTGAGGGGGCGGCTGTGAGCCTGCCGGTGCACGGTCTGAGAATCAAACATCTCACGTCGTCCTGTCCCCCGTCCCATGTTCCCCCTCCCCCCACTTAGCAAGTAGGTGCCGGTGAAAAATCTTGTGATCTTGTGAAAAGATTGGCTCTGTTATTTAGTATGAACTCCCCATATGCAAAGATATGGATAACCATTTGGAAGAAAACAAGAGACAATATGACAGAGAGTGAAGATCTCTGGTTGTCTAGCTTTGAAATTTATGCTTTCTTATGTCCTATTCTGTTCTGTTTTGTTGTGTTTAAGTTTACCCCCTTTAAAATAAAGTTAAAAAAAAAACCCAAAGAAAGAAAATCAATATATTGAAAATACACTTGTACTTTTATTTCATTGCAACACTATTCAAAATAATGAAGGTACAGATTCCACTTCAGTGTCCACAAAATAATTAGTAGATAAAGAAATATTTAGCCAGAAAATAAAATGAATTCCTTTCATTTCTGGCACCACAGATGAGACTGTAAAGTAGAGACTAGGTACTGGATGAAAATTGGCAGTATTGACAGCAATTTACAATGACATTTAGCACTCAGTAGATTGCTTCAATAAATAAGGAATGTTTACTCAGCCCAACTCACGATTAGAAAGAGTGACTTCACAGTATATTGTGAGGGATTGACAAGTGGTGGTCAGTTTGTAATACCAGCTGAACTGAATCAGCGTGGTACTGAGTATGGATGGCCCACCTGAAGATTGCTGCCCACATAAAAGGGAGAACTGGAGAGGAAGGGATGGTGTTGTTGGTTCTAGTACGGGTTGTTTGTTCTCCTGTTGCTGGTTCTTGGTTCTCTTGGAGGAGCTTGTCGACCTTCTTCCTTGATGTGAATTTTGCTGTTCTCATCGATGGAGTCTGGGACCCTGTTGTTGCTGATAATGGCCGCAGTCACTTTGGGGGAGCTCTGGTCTTTACTACTTCCTAGCTTTGGAGAGGAAGATGTGTGCTGTTCAATCTCTAGGAGAAGCTTGTCACGCTGACTTCCTGATATGAACTTGGCTGTTCTCATTGTCGCAGGAGCTCAGGATCTCACTATCAGTGAGGATGTCTGTGGTAGTTTTCAGAGGAACCTTGGTCCTTACTGTGTCACTTCCTGAATCCAGTGCAGAACCCTCAGCCTACTGGCATGGGTCCTTCATCTTGCTGTCACAGACTTTCTGGCTTCCGTTGCTGACCTTTGGGCCTTTCCAGCTCAGATCCATGAAACAGATTTGCGTGAGTCACTGTCATGGGTCTTAGGCCTCCAGTTAAACACATAGGGAGCACTATGAGTCCCTAAACACCTAGAGTCCATGACTCTAGGTCTTCAGTTGGACTCATGCAGGACATTGCTGTGGGATCCAGGTTCTCAGCTGAATTTCTTGGGTCTTAGTGTGTGGACAGATTTCCTGTACTTCTTATATTTGAATATCTGGGTGACTATTATAAACTAATTCTATAAACTGTGTGTCCCGTATTAAATTGTTTTCCTTGCAAACCCTGTATGCTACACATATACAACAAAATAATAAAGAAAATGGGTTTTAGGTACTATAAAATGTTTTCATAGACAGTCTCAATGCTTGTTCTGTGCTTATGTTTAGATTAACTTTAACATTTGGTAGTATCACCTCACAAATTTAAGTGTTTAAACTCAAAAATGTTGCAGAGTAACAAAGATGCCCATGAAGTTTTGTGTGGGGAAGGTGAGGAAGAGCACTGTACAAAAACCATAAGAAAGTCCCTGTAAGCCACTTCAAATCAAGAATTTTCTTTCTTTGGTAGCTGGTCTCTCCCTAGTCTCAAGCCTTTTTCAGTATCTTCTTCTGCCTTCTGGTCAGATGAAAATCTCATTTAGATTCTTGAAGCTTTCATATCTCACCCACTGCAACACCAACAGCATGCTCCAGAGTCTTCCATTTAAAGAATACATGGTGTCCTTTAATTAATCTCACATATTTTGAACAACTATTAAATGTTTGCTCTTAAGTGTAGTAAGGGTCATGATTCTCATCAGGGTACAAATGCCTATAAAGGACCATTGGGTTCTACAAGCTTGAAAACCAGAGTAATATACACTTGAACTCCACAAGGACCAATGTTTATTCTGCTAGGTTTATAAAAATACCTGCTATAAGCATCAAGGAAAACATTATAAGCAAGTCTCTCCTTTATTTCTGATGGGGCCAACATACCTTGCCTGAAGTTAGCTATTATCTTCATGGTGGTCTCTTTCAATAAATACTATTCTGCAGTATTTTGTGTGCATGTTTTCCCAGATGCATTTGAATGAACATAAGAAACATAAATTTGTGTGATTTTTTTTGCCATAGTAGCAAAACGTGTGTCCCCCACAGGGCTAATGGAAATAATCATCATTTATTGCACTTCTTTGTGTGCTGAGCATGGTACAGGTCCTTATAAATACCATTTCAATTCATCTTCTCTGCAGACTTTTAAGCTAGGTATCTTAAACGCAGCATTACTGAAATATTTGGAGATTAAAAGGATTTAAAATGCCCTTATTAAATTGTGTAATATATTTACGCTCACAGAAAATAGGCATCAATTATGCTTTCTAATTTGCATAGTTTTCTACTTTTGACAGTTTATTATATTTTTAATGGTTAAAATATTTTTCTACTTAGAAATCCTTGGTCATCCTTTCAAGACTGAGAGTAAGTTTCCTGTTTCTCTTCACTATAACTGGGTCAACTATTTCCCACTTGTAAGACCATTGACATATAAGCAAATTACAGATGAACTATTGAAGTTTATATGCATTAAATAGGTTTCCTGGATTACATAACTAGAAGCAGGACAGAATTTAAAATAATATTAGATTAACTACCTATTTTCTGAATCATGATATTCTTAGATTTTCCCAATAACTAAAACTATAAATCTTTTGAATTAAATCTGTCATGACTAGACATCTCATTTAAAAGAGAATGTTGGTAAGTGCGTACTGACAGACTACCTACAAAACAGAACAAAACAAGAAATTAGTTCTAACTTTTAGCACTTTCTGTGGTTTAAATATTCTCTCTACGGCTGATTTGAAGTCACCAGTGTGACAGCACTAAAGTGGAGTCAGGAAAGGATGCACATAAAGACACTCATTAGCCAATGTGAGTCAGAACATCGCTGAGTCAGTAACAATGCCTGTGCTTTGCATTAATAGTTGATTGCAGTCATCAATAATTTAGCAATGTGTTACTAAACAAAGATAAAATGTTGTATGGGAAAGACTTAAACTTCTCAACCAGGTAAATCAGAATGGAATCCTAGCCGCACTACTAAATATCATAATATTCATGTTATTGTGGGCAATTTATTATCTTTCCTCAGCCTCAATCACCTTACCTCTTAAATTGAAATAACTCTACTCAGCTGGTAGGATCTGGTGATTATTTAATGGAGTAACACATGGGAATTGCATTCCACTACATATTTATTAAGTATACGTATTTCTTTACATCGTAACCATCTTATATTCATTTTCATTCTTTTATTTTATAAATTTTGCTTAACAAACAATAGAATTTTTTGTTTACTGTTAATGAAGTATTTTCTTCTTTGGTTTTCTGAATCATAAAAAACCATTTTAATTTACCCTTTAATTTCTAACAATTCAAAGAGATGCTAAAATAAGAAATACTTTACTTAACTCCAGTATTAAAAGCAAAATACCAACAAACACAAACTAACATAAGTTCAATATCAGCAGTGGGGAGACAAAGGAGAGCAATGGGGCCTGATCTATATGATAAAATAGTAATCACTGGGCTCTTGCCAATTATGATGACATAACATTCATGCTCAGTATTCAAAATCAGAAATATAAATCTTTCTGTGAAACCTCCTAATTGTTAATTATCTTCTTTTAAACACTGTAAAAGCAGTGCTGTAAAACCAGAGCTGCATAGGCCATATTTGACTTATAGGCTACAAGTTTTTAGCTTCTGAGTTAGTGAATGAAAAGGCCTTGGTGGCAGACAAGATGGGAAAATGAGGATCTTGGGCAAGGATAGGAGCAGCAATGAGGGAGGAGGTAGAACTTCTCGTGAAAAAAAGAGCCTGACGCTGCCGGAGAGAATCTAATAGACAAGTTTGGATCAGCACCACTGGAAGAAATTAAAAATGGTACAGATGTGAAGAAATCTGACTTTTACAGAAAATGTGGGAAACTTTATCATGTGAAATAACTTAGTGATAGTGGAAGATGAATTAAAAAATGAGCAATGTTATATGTAAATGTTTTAAGAACATCGATTTGCTGCTAGGCAGCCGTCTGTTTCACCACTTTACAATTCTTAACTGTGGAGAATTCATCTAATCACTCTTAGGCTCAAGGGTCAGGTTGGTCTAGGATGTGGAAGTTTGTAGATTATGCACATTGTTGAAGCTGGGAAAACTGGTTAGGGATATTTAGAAAAAGTCTTAAATGTTAGGATGAGGAGTTTTCATTTAATGCATAAATTAAGAGCTTATACTAAGCATTTTGACAGTGCAGTTAATACAAAAAAAGTGTGCATAAGGATTCCTATACAAATTTTCCATGGAACTGAATAGATGGAAAAGTCAAATAACATTAGAAAAATATGTGTAATAGAAACTTTTTAAGGTATATCTGCTTGATTTGGCACTGACTTTGTAAAGATGAAAAGCGCAAAGGAGGAGATTAGAAGTGACTTTGAAGAAAGCAGCAAAGTTGGACAAAGCAGATGGTCCCTAAGAGGAAAAAAATTCTAATTCAGAAAAGACACTAAAGCCTGCAAATTTAGTAATCACTTAGAAATAGTCGATGAAGCTACAAAGTAAGTGGGATGATCAAGGGAACAAATTCAGAAGAAAAGAATGAGATTTTGTGTCAGAGTCTTGAGTGGTCCTTACATGACTGGAATCAAAGGAAGAAAAACTGTGAAAAGGACAGAAAGGAAGAGGTCATCGCTGCAGAAGAGATACAGAGGCAGTGCTGTATCATGAAGAAAGTGCTGGTCCGCAAAGCCGGAATCACTCATAAATCACTCAAAACAGAGAACACTTAGATCTATGTCACCATGTAGCTAAAGATCTACCTGGTAGGAGGCAGAAAAGGAGCAGCCAGAAAAAACTCAAAATACACAAAACCAAGAGCCTGAACCTCCAGCCTCAAGCCAGCCACAGTCCATGGCCTGTTAGGAATTTAGCACTTGGTATAAGATGAGTGGCAAGTGAGGAGTGAGGCTTTGTGCATATTTATAGCCTCTGTAAAGTGCTGGTTGTCACCTGAGCTCTGTCTCCTATCAGAGCCCAAGTTCCTAGTCAGTGAAGTTCTTGGAGTAGAAAAAAATAATGCCATTACAAGATTTGTGACATAAAGATCTAATACTAAAGATTATTAGTATTAGATTAGATTCTCATAGGAACACAAACCTTACTATGAACTGTGTGTGAATGTGATCTACCCTGCACATTGAGAAACTATATCCTCCATGCACCAGTCCCATCCCTGGACACATAAAAATTGTCTTCTGGGAAACCAGTACCTGGTTCCAGAAAGGTTGGGGACAGCAGGTCTAAATGGTCACTGAAAATGTAATGAAATTTCTAGGCAATTAAGCTATGCAATATATGTCTAGATTGACTGTCCCCTGAATTTCTAAGTCTAATTTTTAATTATAGTGGAAATATCTGCATTTGTGTAAATGTATCTCGATAAAACAGCTCCATTGCATTAAGGAAACATTCATTCAGCTCAAGGTTTAAATCTTGGTTCTATTGACATTTAGGTCTGGATATTTTGTTGTGGGGCCATCCTGTGAGTTAAAAGGTGCTTAGCAGCATTCACAGTCTTTGCCCACTAGAGACCAGTCACATCATTTCCCCTTTGCAAATACCAAAAATGTCCAGAATCATTAAAAATCCTATTGGGAGAGGTAAAAACATGTCCCCTTCTTTTGCTACTGGGATTCATTGCTGTAGTTAATAGTAGCCAAAATAGAATCACATTTTTCTTTCAAAAAGGGATGAAAAAGTACCTAGTCAATAAAGCTCCTAAAGTTTAAAAAAACTGTCATTACCATATTTGTGACATAAAGATGCCATATATACATAAATGCATACATATATTTACGGAAAAAATATGCTTTCAAGTACCTAACAAGTGGAAAAGGCTGAAGTTATAAGGAAAAAGAAATAAATTAACTGTTATACCTCAACTGATATGCCAGAGGGTAGTATTTTCATTTAGTGGCAAATACAATTAAACAGACATTCGGTTTGAAGCAAATAAAATCCTCCATATATCTGGTGGCATCTTTACAGTGATATAAATTGCAGAGAGGAGCAATTTGTATAAATCACTATTATACCAGATAGAGAGATACAGACCAAGCAAATCTAATGTGACAGATGTTATAAACGCTGCCATTATAGTTTTTCATTTCAACTCAAAGAGTTCATAGACTTCCTCTACTGATTGCATTAAGCAGAGGATTGGATATTCTCCTGTCAAGAAAGACAACAGCTTTGTCATACAGAAAATTTGTTCACACAGGTTGAGCTTTTTTACTTCTCAGGGATGAATCAGATGCCACAGTATGATATGCAAAGCAAATCCCTTGGATCAGGAATAGGCTGAAAAATTCATCACAGATTAAACTGAAATGAATAATAAAAAAAGAACATATGGTCAATAGCTAAAAACAATTTTAGATAAGCCTCTGAAAAAACAATAATAGATTTTACATTTTTCCATCTCAGTAAATGTTAAAATGCACAATAAATGATCATATCCATGGCCTAAATTTAACTGTCTAAATTTACAGATGCCAAGGCTGTAAGGAAGTGCTACCTTTGACCACAGTTAGAAATTTCTTTTTATTCCTTCAAGCACAGTTAACTGTGTAGAGAAGAATTTAGCTGTCTACATACATATATCTCTAAGGCTATTTTATAAGAAATGTTACTTCCCCTTAAGCCTTTTCCTAAAGTGGGTGTAGACTGCTGTCTATTGAGGATGAGTTGGCTCTGTAATGTTAATAACAAAATAGAGACTAATTTGAAATCTAGGTCAGAATTGTAAGTCTTACACTTGTTAAGTATATGTTATGTGTTAATCTTCATATATATGATCTTTAATATGAATATATACATATATATAATAAAATGCAACAACATTAAAGACTAAACTTTTGAAAGGACAAATAAGAAAGTAATCAGAGTCTCCTACGATTTATCAGATATTGTCGACTGAATTATGTTCCACCAAATTTCAATAAGTGTGGCTATATTTGGATATAAGAACTTTATGCAGGTAATGAAAGTTAAATGAGGTTATAAAGTAGGGTTCTAAATCAATATGACTGGTGTCCCTATAAGAAAAGGGGAATGTAGGAATGTACACTCACAGAACAAAGGACAGGAAGGAGGTGGTCATCTACAAGTCAAAAGAAAAGTCTCTAGAGAAACTAAAGTTCACTGACAATTTAATGCTGGATTTTTAGCATCCAAACTGTGAAAAAATTTCTGTTGTTTAAACCCCCATTCGATGATTGCAATGTTTTGTTATGACAACCTTTGTAGACAAATGCCTCAGACAAAATAATCTTTGTCCAAATTACCCAAAACCTTCAGGATCATTGCTACTACCTTTATACTTATAAGAATAGATAGACTAAAATATTCTGCCTCTGCAATTATCTCTAAAATTGCCTAAACAAGATTATCATGGCTAACTAGATGTCAACAGCAAGAAAAGGGTCTCAGAAACATGAACCAAAGAAAATCAGGTACCTGAGGCAGGGGCTAAAGAAAAAGCCTGATACAGGAGAATAAATAGGAAAAGGAAATTGCAGAATCAATATCCAGTATGAGGGGCATTTTTAAGGGGAAGCTGGTTCACTCCTAAATTATGGTATCCTCACATCCCAGATCCAGTGTACATACAGTCCTGAAAGAGCATCACACTCCCTGAGGAAGGGAGCTGGCACTCCAGCAGCAGCCTGGGCAGTGGAGCAGGCTCACAGTCATTCTAACCTACCAGTAGGAAGATCAATGCAAATAAGTTGCTCTGAAGCCAGAATTCAGAAAATCTGAAAGCAGTGTAACACTCAGGAACTTGAAAGCACTAGTGCTACTCAGATTAAGGATTTGAATTTGAGTGCTAATAGCATTGAGGCTTAAGGACTCTGCCAACAGGCAGCAACTGAGAACAGTGGAACTTTGGAAGGAAAGAAATCATGACAAACCCAGAAAGAGTCACCCATTGTTCCCTAACACAGTGGCACATTCCATGCACTGCCCATGTTACCAGTAGGTTCAGTCCCCAGCATCCTTTTGTTGGAGAATGCAAAGGGCTGAGAGCCTTCGGGCAGCACCAAGTCTGCAGTTAAGAAAGTGAAGCTCATGGGTTAGTAATTTAAAAAGGACCTTGAGCAGAAAAAGCAGAGCCCAGGGCAGAGAATTTCAGGCATTACACTGGACAAAAGGCTTTATTTTAGGGACAGGTGGCACAGAGGCAATCATGGGCCTGCAGTGAAGGGAGCAGTAATTGAGCAGTAACTGAGGTAGTCTGCTGTTGGGACAAAGAAAAAGGCCTCCACTTAGCCACAGCAGAGCACTACTTGCAACCAGAAGGCTGGCCAGAGGGACAGATTGACTGACAGGCCTCTTTGCTCACAGCCTGGAAAATGAGTAAACAATGGGCCTGGAGAGGGGACCAGTTCAAAGACCTATGATTGAACTTGAATTGTGTACAAAAGGGACTAGGAGGAAACTTCAGATTTGTGCTTTTGCAACAATGACAGGATTATTTTTGAATTATATATATATATATATATATATATATATATATATATATATATATAATTTTTCTCTCTTCTCTGTTTTCTTTTTTCTTTTCCCTTTTTTATTTTCCGTCAGTTCTTTTTTATCTCTTCCTCTTTTTCTCTTCCATATATCAATTTTACACCTTTTATTTGATGTATATCAAATGTGTATGCTTTATGTTATATTATATATCTATATCTACATATGCCAAAAGAGAATATTTACAAGAAAATTAATCAGTTCTCGAATAGTAGTTTTCGAAGGCATATCAGGGTAACTCTTAACAAAACTGGGCACAGAAGATCCAAATACAAACTGTCACCATTTAACAGATTCCAACAATCTCAGTTTCCATCAGTCTCTAATTGCATCTCATTCCCTCTCCATCCCTCATTCTGCTTTCACAAGTTTACTTACAAACATCCTTAGCACTAGCCCATTTCTCCAGCTATAAAACTAAACCCAGTGGAATCTAACATCTAGTTTGTTTTCATCTATATTTCTCTTCTGTGTCTCTCTTTGTATTGGCTTATACACTTCCTTTATCCTGTTCTATTTCTTTTCTTCAACCACCACATCTCAATCTAACAGTTGATAGCAGCATAGTTTAGTCTGTAACTGACCTTGATAAAAAGGTGAAACTGTTAAAACAAATTTTATTGTACATGACTAACACATGGTTGGATATGCTGACATTGTGATTACCTATAGGAATTCCTTCTTTTCTGCACAGAAACTGAGTACATCAAGGAGTTAGTACCAAGTAGCAAAAGTAATCCAAGTTCACATCACTGGAAAATAGACGCTAGCCAAAGGAATCTCTCTCTTTTCATTCTAGTTAATCCTCAACCTGTTGCACATAAAAAAAAGAAGCATGAGAAAATAAGACAAAATGACCGACTGTCCATAGAATATACAAGGGAGATCTAATAGTGATGGAAGCAGAAGCCTGATGGCTAAATTGTTTTAAATGATCAAAGAGGAAACAAAGAAACTGAGTAAGCTCAGAAAATAGTGCAACCAAACAAATAATTGGTTTTATAGGCAAACTTATCAATAAGCTTAAAAATGATTAGAAGAAAAATTAGAACAAGAACAGGTGACCAAAATGATTCAAATGATGCAACCACTGTGGAGGTCAGTCTGGAGATTCCTCAAAAGGCTGGGTTTGGAAGTCCCATTTGACCCAGCTATTCCACTTCTAGGCATATTCCCAGAAGAACTGAAAACATCATACCACAGTGATATATAT